>VDFB02145608.1:0-23552 GCA_007258455.2 Sequoia sempervirens | reverse complement strand
AGGCAGACACTTTTATTCGGGAGCTGCAGGATGTCCCCGCACAATCTTTCCATCTGGTTGGCCTTCACTTGGGCTTCTTTCTCCTTGCACTTTGAGCACAAGCTATTGATTTCATTCCCTGTCTTCCCCTTCCTTCCATTACCACAAGCTAAGGGAAGTGCTTTTCCCATTTCATGTCTTTGGGGTTGGTAGCTGCAAGGCTAGCTACATCAGAAAGCTATTAGTGAAACATTTCAAGTCTCATGGTTATAATGCTGCAGTTTGCAAGTCAAAGTGGAAGGCATGTGATAAAGTTCCAGGAGGTAAGTGAAACAGAGGGTTGTTTACCGCCCTGTCTTGTTGTTAGTGTTATTAGTTGTCTTTGTTGTAGGCTTTATCTTTTAAAAAGAAGATTTTGAAGGACAATATTTACCATTGTAGGTGAATACGAGTATGTGGATGTAATACTGCTGGAAGGAGATGAAAAGGCCCCAGAGCGTCTGATAATAGATATTGACTTTCAAAGTCACTTTGAGATTGCAAGGCCCACAGTTTTGTATGACGCCATACTAAAATCTCTTCCTGTGATCTATGTAGGTGGTTTGGTAAAGCTTGAACGTATGTTGCAACTTTTGGTTGAAGCTGCAAAAATTTCCCTGAAGCAGAACTCTATGCCTATCCCACCATGGAGGACACTTGGATATTTGAGGGCACAATGGTTTTCGTCCTATGATAGAGTGGTTGTGGATGTTTATGGCAATTTTGAAGGTTTGGGTCCCATATCCCATCACACTCCTCACAACTTATATATTGAGTTTCTTAATACAACAACAAATTAAAACATTTTCAATTGAATCCACATCAAAGTTTGCAAGGACTTGGTAGCTCACCATATAAATCTCCCTCTTTTTAGGGCACATTGTCATCATGAACTCTTGATTTTGTTCAGAAATAGGAAAAGAAGTAGCTTTGACAAGCCCACAATCTCACAAGCTCCAAGCAACCTTGCTAAAAAAAAAAAATATTTTTTACCCCAAATCAACTTGTTAAACATTCATATGCCCTACTTCAGTGTCTTTGACCTTTGGATAATCATTCACCAATATGGATGAAGTGTTCACAACTTGGAAGTGATATTCCATGAGTTTAGGAAAATCTAGATATTGGAACCAATACATGTACTTGGTTGGGAGGACTCTTGCTCATTCTGTTCTCTTTATGCTGAAAATCCACCCTTCAAATCTTAGCTGTCATACAAATCAGCAAACTGAGAGTTTTTGAATCTGTAGGATGTGAGTAGATGAATCACAAAATATTATATTAAAAACCCTCTTATTCAAAACTTCAAATGTTTGAATGAAAAATGCTAATATTCACTAGTGTTTCTTGTTCAAAGAATGATAAAAATCTGTCTGAAAATGGTGGCTAAAAATAGAGCAATGCTGTAGATCTACCGAAGATGCTTTGAAAAAGAAAAAATGAATACATAAACATTGTAAACCTATCAACAAAGTTGAAAATTCTGCTTTAATCCTTCGAGCTACTGCTGTCTTTCCCCTTGTGAACAATCATGCATCAAAGGAGTAGATCACAGTCCCTTTGAGTGACTGCAACTGAAATCTTATCCTTCCTTTTGTTAATGACAAATCTGAAATGAGAAGGAATGGTGATCAAACCCAATTTGAAGGAGAAAGATACTTCTCTATTAATGAAAAATTACTTCCAAATCTGATGGGCATGCTCTTTGCATTTTGATTGCCTTTTCAGCATTTAAACTTGTGGCAAAAACCACAAATAACACATGCTAGGAAAACCTTTTTCAGCGCTTCAACATATTTCAAACTTTGTATAAAGTGCACTCTTTAAATGATTTTGCCCCCTTTTAAACTTTTTCAATGCTTTATCGTTTTGACTCCTGGTGTGCTCTTCCAAGCCTTGTGGGTACTGCATCTTATAAATATTTTGGACAAAAACCACACCAACATGGCCTAGGATTACTTAGTACATTGTTTATGTTTTAAATTATTTTTAACTTCTAGTCACAACTACAAGTCAAAGCACACTCCAAGGTCAACTTTGGCCATCTTTTAAACTTTGAAATATTTGAGCAAAATTCCTTTGGCCCAATGGCAAGGGATGTTTTGCCAAACTTTCATCTCTTTGTCCCTCTCCCTCTTTCTAGACTTCTATATCTCTCTTTTTTCTCCCTTTCCCTCCATATTTCTTCTTCTATCTATCCCTCTATCTCTAACTCGTTATATCTCCATCTCTCTCTACCCCGATATCACTCCATCTATCTACCTCTCTATATATCACTTCATGTCTCTATCTTTATTTTCTATCTCTCCCTCTCTCATTCTCCCCCTATATATTTATCTCTTCCATCTCTATCCATCCCTCCACTCTCCTCCTCCTTCCTCCATATCCTTCCTATACCACATCCCTCCTTACCTATCTCTCTCTTCCCTCTCCATCTATTCCTCTTTCTATCCTATCTATCCCCCCTCTTTCCCTCTCTCCTTATTTCAAACATAACATGAACCTATTGGTAATGGATCCTAATTATCTTTTTGATTAAGAGGTTTTGTTTCACTCATGTTTCGATCCATATAAATAGATGTATAGTTGATTTAAAGCTATCACTTCTCCATTAAGACTTTTTTTCACCCAAAAAAAAAAACATTTTATAAATATCCTACCAATTCACCTCATGTAATACACAAATGTATGCAAAAATGGCCCAAAGATTTTACCTAATTGACATTCCACACCTTTCCACACCTCTTCGGCGTACCCATTGCACACCAAGGTGCAATTGCTAGTTTAAATCTCAATTGAATAAGAATTTTGCTTCCCCAAGCGACTTGGACTGATTGCGATTATTGTTACGATGTGCTTATTATCTTTACACGAGAATCAAACATCATATTTATTAAGCTTGGAGATTCGATTTTCATGCTTATCTATTCGATAAATAGTCAATGCTTCATAATAGAATACAATATTTGGCAAGCCTGCAACAAGTAATGTAGGCACCGGACCGACAAACTGCCGACAGTGCAAAGTTTGATTTCTGCGTTCAGACCAAGCGCCTGCTTTTTCAGGCTCTACGCTTATACCAGTAAAAGCATAATCTCAATACAAAATAACTCGGGAGGCAATAAATCAGATTCGCTTATATCAGTTTGTTGCCAGATTCGGTGCTTTAGAAACGCGGATATGGTTAATGAAGTCCTGAATACATTTCTCTTCACACCCACCGTCGCCAAATATCTTCGATCTCATTTCACTCATTTTGGATTTCAATCGACTTTCCTGGTGTTGTTCGTTCATCACCTTGAGGACAGCAGTTCGAATCTGCTCGTCCGTGAAGCTCCCGTCCTCTTGCCGTTCAACCTCTACGCCCACCTCCAGTTCACCCGCCACAAGCCTGGCGTTGATTCCTTGGTCGTTGTTCAGCGGTAGAAGCACAAGCTTTACCCCGAATTTCATCGCCTCCACCACAGAACTCCACCCAGAGTGGCTCATAAATCCCCCGACCGACGGATGAGCCAGAATATGAAGCTGCGGGGCCCACCCGGTGTAC
Organism: Sequoia sempervirens; assembly: GCA_007258455.2. NCBI lineage: Eukaryota > Viridiplantae > Streptophyta > Pinopsida > Cupressales > Cupressaceae > Sequoia > Sequoia sempervirens. The sequence goes on along the minus strand of VDFB02145608.1, from coordinate 19,987 downwards.
ACAACCCCTTTCTCGCGTGTTCGAGATTCGAAGCCCTCGGGCAATAACGCCGACTCCTTGTTTTTCTCGTCGGAGAAGTTTTGGCCGTTGTCGTGAGAAAATCAGGGGAAGCGCAGCACCCATAGAAAGGGGAGCCCGGTCGCCTCTAAGCCAAGTGCCATGGCAGAAATCTGGTCTTTGGATAAAAAGTACTCGCTGCCAAAAGATACATAGAGCACAGAAGATCGGTTCTGCTTATCCAGCCACGTCAGGCAGTAGGACTCTTGCTCAGAAAGCTTCTTGGGAATTTCGGGCGCCAAAAGGCCCACCGGAACCACCGGTTTACCCGTGGCTGCCTCGAAAAATCGCAAAAACTTGCCTTCGATAGCGAAGGCGGATCTGATGGCTATAAAGGCAGATCCTTGCATTGATCTCAGACATCGGTGGATCGGTGCGATTTCTCCTCTCGGGGCGTTGTAGGCCCCTAAAATGTATCGCGCTTCGAAGGGCTGCCAAGCGACGACAGAAGATGGGTACCCCGGCGGCGGCGCCGTCAACTCATCCACCGTCATGTCGTCGTCTTTGCATCTGCCCGGGAAAAACGCGTAGCTAGAGAACGCAGCGTTAAGAATGAAGAACACCCCTGCCGGAATGCCGATCTTGGCAGCGACAGTAGCAGCCCAGTACTGTGAGAAGTCGTAGACTACGTAATCAGGTGAAAGCCTCTGGAGGAGCTCTTCGAAGGGCTTCTCCAATTTGTCGAGAGCAATCTTCAGTGCATCTTGCATTTCGGTGGGGACGTCGGCGGTGCTCTCTGCGCCCTGCGGGAGACCGTCCACAGTGGGCAGCGGTAGATCCACAAGATCTATCAGCAGCTCCGTGTCCTCTAACAACAATGGCCTGATCCATGAAATGTTGGACGGGGTGGAAAGAAAAAAGATTTTCACACCATGGCGAGCGAGCCTTTTGGCGAGCTCTAAGAAGGGCAAGATGTGGCCTTTGGCGAGCCAGGGGAACATGAGCACACGCAATTCCTTCTCCCTGTTCTCCATTGTCCCACTTTTACCCAAGGCATTACCAGCACTAGATGGAGCGCTGGCATGATAGGCCAAGGTGCTTCCGTCGTCACACTATACCAACAAACCACTTAATTTAGAAGTATGACGTTGGAATGTTAATTTAGTAATTTACTCTATACAGCAATGCTCAAATGTGTTATTTAAATAGTTGATAGGTATAAATGTTAAGTACAAGTACAAATATTTATAATTTTGTGAGTCTCAGTGTTATATCTTTTTATATTTTAATATATTTTAAGAGATGGTGTTTGTATTGGTAATATTATTGTATTCATGAAATTTCCACAAATTCATAAGTAATATTGTAATGAGATTTCTCGATTAAAACTCATGTTGTAATTTTGACATCAACATTTCGATCATACCCATGATCCATTATCAAGATGCAAAGAGCATGCTTTGACCTCAAACACAATCGTATCTTAAAATTTTCTTGTTGAGCACTCTTCCAAGACCAACATCACATCGCCCTTAAAAACCTCAAATCCTTTTCAAAGAAGACAACTTCTTAAAAAGGAAGCTCAAAGAGTCCATTGGAATCCATAATCACCCCTCCAACCTCAACCGAGATGGGGGTTGGAATTTAAGTTTCTCTTGGAAACCCCTGTTGAAAAACCTTCAAGATTCTCCTCCTTAATCATGTTTGTTCCTTCCCTCCTTCTTTGTCCTAGGTTCCCCTTCCGTTGTGCCGTTTTTTTCTCTTCTTACCTCATCCTTCCTTTGGCATTTCATTTTATTTTGTTTTCATTGCTCCTCTTTCTTTTTTGTTTTATTCTTGTCTAAGTTCTCCCTTTAGTTTCCTTTTAAATTTAAATTGATTTTCATTCCTTTTTGGGTGCTTTTATTTGAAGTTTGTTTGTTTAATTTATTTTCTCATGTGTGGTTTCCTTGCCTTGTATTGGTCACCCTTTTTTCTCTAATTTGATGCAAGATGCTAACTTTTTTGCTTTGGCTGTCTTTTGTTCTAGTCCTTCTTTGGTGTGGTGTATTTTCAATTCTCCTTCATTCCTTTTGTTCTAGTCCTTCATTTTCAAACCAATGTAAACTAGTACATTAATGTATTTGTTTACATTATTTCTTTGTATTGTTTACATTGATATGCTATATCATTTTACATTATGTATTAGTTCTCCTCTTCCTTATTCCCTTGGTTTCTTTATTTTTTCTTAATAATTGCCTCTATTTTTTCTCTTTTAAATTAGTGATTTATTTTTTATTCTATTTTAACTCTTTATTTTTTATTTCCTTTGTTCGTTTTTTATTCTTTTCTTTATCTGAAATTTTGGTTTCAGATCTTGATTGCTTTATTTATTTAACGATGACGATTTGACTCTCGGAATTATTACGAATCTTTGATTTTAAATATTCGAATTTGTGGAATAAAATCTCATTAATTTTGACTTTAATAAAATGTCTGACCCTTTATTTCATTCCTGTTCCTCTTTTAACTTTCGTGACTTTTGTGATCCTCTCTTCTTATTTTTGTTAACTTTTATTCCTGTTTCTCTTTGTCGGTTCTTTGATCAATTTATCTTCTTTAAAGTTGTTTTGTTTTTCTTTTGGCTTTATGCTTTAGTTCATTCTATTATTCATAATTTTTACTTGTTTTGTAATTTTCTATATATTGTTTCTAAAGGATTTTTTTATTATATTTAAATGTCTTTTGTTCTAGTCCTTCTTTGGTTGGATTGGTTGTCTTTACAATTTATAATTTTATTAAAATGTCTCCTTCAATTCTTTGTTTTCTAATTCTTATATTTCTCATTTTAATTTTCTTAAATTATGCATGTTTTTCTCTTAATTATGTTGTTATTTTTGCTCTCTTTGCTTTCTCTTTTTTTTGCATTAGTTCACTTGAATTTATTTTAACTTTGAAAGTTATCTTGTGTTTCATTTGGCTTTCTGCTTTATTCTATTTTCTTCTTGTGCATTTTAGCTAATGTCTTCCAAATTCTTGTCTTTTCCTCTCTTTATTTTTCTTTTTGGCCCTTAGGATTTTCATTTTTTGAATTTTGGGCCTACTATCCCTCCCTTCCCCTCATCTTTTTATCTTCCCAAGTCTGCTTCTTCATTTTTCACACTTCTATCTTTCTGCTTTGCATCTTGATGATGGATCATGGAATATGATCTGAAACGTTGATGTAAAAATTGCAACATAGTTTTAATCCATAAATCTCATTACAGTATTATTGTAATCAAATATCATTATGTGGATTTATCAATTGTTTATATATTGTTATTTTTAATTTAAAGTAAATATATTTATTTTTAAATTTAATATTTATAATTTTTAAGTAAAAATAATCATAAGATCAATTATTGGTATTTTTATTTATTAATTTTTTCATCTTTGATTACAATCTTCACATTATTTGAAGCATGCAATACTAAATTTTGTACTAGACACATTTATGAAGATAATGAATGACCATTATGACTCATACAAGTCAAATTGGAACTTGTTTACTTTTTACAAAAATATTTATTGTGTTGTGACAATGATCCCTCAAATCTCTACTTTTACATTTAATCCAATGGCCCTACCCCATTGCTCGTATCCAAGATGACAAATAGGAAGGGAGGGTACTCTCAAATGTGATGTATTTAGAAATGCAACAAAAATCTAACAATAATTTTGTAATAATAAAAAAATTCTATCTTATTTTTCTACAACTAAAAAAATTACATTTGAGCCTTTCTTTTAAAAGGAAATCCACCACTCATTGCTAAATAACATAATTAAGATGAACCTAAAAATCACTCAGAACAATCGAAATTATTAAATTCAGCAAACTAATATTTTTAGTAATTTCACATTCAATCAAAAACAATATATTAATATTCTTCTATATCTTGAAAATAACTTCCAACCCAAATTCACAGCCATATATAAACAAAAAAATAACTAAAACTCTAAAAATATTTTAAAAACTCTACCTAAAATGTAAATTTGAAATTTGATGTGAATCCAAAATTTGTACTAAAATGTTAAGACTCAAAATCTCTCAAAACAATTTATAACCAAAACAAGCTGATTATAGAGATCTTTGTTCTTAAATCACCCATATTAAAAGGTATGAACTCCAAATAAAAAAGGTTTCTGACAAAGCTGCAACGTAGAGTCAAATAGTTTTTGTGAGGATGATTGAAATGTAGGCGACATCAGGAAGGACCCCCTATCTACCACTCAAACCAGAGGGCTGTGGAGACTATTGCGTTTCCCATACCTCACTTCTCATAAAGCAAAATTCCATGTTTAGAGGAATGTCTTTTCTTTCTATTCCTTATAGCAGCAACACCAACCTGCAAAAGCAAAGTAGGGCTACCTCCAGGAAGTTTGCTTTCTATAAAATGGTGACCCAAACAAAAACAAAGCAATCGCTTTAGCCATCCTAAATGTAGTGATCCTGAATCCAATTTTCCAGCTGATGTTGAGCATATACAACTACTATGACAGCCATTAGAGTGCCGCTGCAAAGCCCAAAGTACCACCAACTAAACAACAATTTCATTTAGTCCTCGCCATTGAACTGGTCTGCACCAAATGCTTTGAAAGACGAACAATATTACAAACAGGATTGCAACTCTTGGCTTTAATTGGACCGATGCAACAGTTTGCATGCTTTTTACCCTTATGAGAAATTTGAAGCTCATAGGTTTTGTATGAAGAGTCTTTGTGGAATGTTTATTTCATGAAGGGGCCATGAATTTGTATGTCGTGGATGGAATTGGCATCCTCTAGAGTCCACAATGCATAGGTACTAATAGCCAAGGGAGAGCTTAGTGAGAGCTATTGGGTATTTTGTAAGGTAGATATGGTATTGGAGCAAAATGGCATGGGTGAAGGCTAAATAATAGATGAACAAGCCAACATTTTTTTTTTGGGTGTATGGACATGGGTATATGAAGCTTTTTTAAAAATCTTTGGTTTGTTTTGTGAGCAGTGTTGAGGTGTATGTGGAGAGGCATGCATGAGAAGAGGTCATCGTCCCAATCTGTTGTGAGTAGTTTTGGTTGGAGTAAGTTGCTATTTGATGCAATAGAGCATGCTACATTCTTAATTAATTTTATCAAACTTTATTCTATCCCTTTTTTAAAGTTTAAAACACTTGAAAACATGATCTTTTCATAATCTTACATGGGAGTTTCTAGTCCATGTATTATTTGTTCATCTTTGAAAAATTAATTCATAGAAATTTTTTCAACATATTGTGAAATGTTCATACAAAAGGAGAAGGTGAAGAAATTGTCATGTTACATAATATTTGACAATTCTTGTTGAAGTCAAGAGTTTGATGAATCTATCTTTCATATTTGTAAGTCACGATTTTTTATAAAGTATTTATTCACTTGGTTCATAAGAAGGCCAATATCAAGGCACCATAACAATGTGTGTGTTGGTAGGGGCTTTATTTTTAAAGTCTTTGTGTTTGTGTGCTTAGAGATTTTATTTTTATTTTTGCTATAGTTTCATTTGAAAACTCTACTATTATGGTTAATGCGAAATTAGATGCTTCTAATTATGCAAATTGAAAATGCGAGATGAAATTAATTTTATAGATAAAATATTTATGGGAGCTAGCAACATATGACAAACCTACATATGAAAGAAAAAATAAAAAATGGGATAAAATGGATATGAATGAATGGGCTATTGTTCTATGGAAAAACAACACACAGATTAGGCCTCACATTCAATATTTGAAAACAACAAAGAAAAATATAGGAAACTCTACAAATAGTGTATGAAAGATGCAACAAATTAAAAGTTATAGGCATTAAAAGGCAATTATCTCATTTGAAAATGGAGCCCGATGAGATAACATAAATGATCACATTGCAAAGTTGAAGGATTTGAGAAACCAACTTTTAATGATGAAGGTGGAATAAGAAGATCCCAAAATTCTAGAGTTTTTGACTTAAAGTCTTCAATACAAGTATCATAACTTCATACACACATTGAAGCTAATTGGAAATTTTGGAAATACCAATCTAGAAAAAGTATATGGGGCTTTGTTGAATGGAGAGGATAGGTTTAAAAGGTTCATAGATGAGTCTAACAAGAGTTCTCAAGCATCTATGGCCTAGAGGAAGATATAAGAATTATAATCGAAGCAAGTCATATCAAAATCAAAGACAAAATCAAGAGAAACAACATAGAAGCAATCAAAGGCAATGAAATCAACTAAGGGACAATCAACAAAGACAATTTTAAAAGGAAAAAATTTAATGGAAAAATCATAGACAATTCTAAAAGAGAAAAATCTATTACGTATTATGATTGTGGAGAAGAAGAGTATAAAAGTGATCAATGTCCTAGGAAATCACATGTAGGAGGGAAAATTCAAAGACAACAATCAATTTTTTCTCAAGAAGAGAGTGATCATAATATATTAATAGCCTCTTTATCTGCTCAAGGAAATTTAAATAACACTTGGTATCTTGATTTAAGATCTAGCAAACATATGAGATAAATAAAAACTTTCTTAGCTCTTTAGAAGATGTGAAAGGTGCAAGGATATTTCTTGAGGATGACATTTCACATGAAATTGAAGGAATAGATTCAATTCCAATAAAAGGACATGATGGTAAGAAGTTGGAAATAACCAATGTGAATATTTTATCCAATTTAACAAAAAAAATTCTCATTAAATCAAATAACTCAACATTATTATAAGGTGGAATTCTATTTAGATAAGTGTAATAAATAATATTAACAATGGATTTAAAATTATGGGCACAACATTTGAGAGTGATGGCATCTACAAATTTCTAGCATCTATTGATAAGACAATTTACATGTACTATAGGTTCATCCAAAAGTGAGTTGTGGCATCAAATATTTGGTCACTTAAACTATCAAAGTTTGGCTATGATTATAAAGATTAATATATGGTTGATGGACTACCTTGGATAAGGGTAAACACAAATGTTTGTATAGGATGCATTGTTGTAATACAACATAAAGACAATTTTGAAAGGTCTACATGGAGGGTAAGTAAATCAAGATCATCCATAGTGATTTATGTGGGCCTATGAATCCCCCATCAAGGAGAGGAGCTAAGTACATCTTGACATTCCTCAATCCCTCATAGTGAAATTGATGATTTTTCAAGCAATGTTTGGGTCTACAAGTTCCTTAAGTAAAAAGATAAAGTGCCTAGAAAAATTGAAATGTTTAAAGAATTTATGAAAAATAAAAGTGGGAATAAGAATAGATAATAGTGGGGAATAAATCAAAGATAAGTTTAAATATTTTTGTGAATACCATTGGATCAAGAGATAAATATCCAATAGATACACTTCTCAGTAAAATGGTGTTGTTGAAAGGAATAATATGACCTTAGTGGAAATAGAATGGTGCACACTACAATCCAAAGATCTTGCTTTTTTTCTTTGGGTTGAGGCTATCAATATTGTATTTCATGTCTTGAATAGATTCCCTTAACATGTTTGTAGAAAATCACTCCCAAGGAAGCATGGAGTGGTAAGAAACTAAATGTTAAGTATTGTTAGAGTATTTGGATTTGAAGCATTTGCTCACATACCTTATAATATTAGAGAAAAAAAAATTGATTTAAGAGTGTTAAATGCATCTTTGTTGGCTATGATGATCAAAGGAAATGATATAGGTTGTATGATCCTAGTGTGGATGACGTGTTCACAAGTAGGGATGCCAAGTTTGATGAAGGGTTTGAGGATATAATAAAACTCTCCTAAATTCTAAAAATGGATATATATATATATAATGATGGATCCTATAGTTCGTTTTGAAATCAATAAAATTTCTAAGGAAACTTCCAATATAGTTGAAGAATCTAGTCCTCCTTGAAAGACCAAGTGTCTTCAAGAAATTTATCAAAAGACTCAACAAGTTTTAGTTATGCCCTTATGACCACCATAATGAAGACCAATGATACTCAAAATTGTGATGAGGCTAAGGGAAAACAAACATGAATGGAAACAAGCTATCCATAATGAAAATGACTCTTTGATAAAGAATAAAACTTGGGAATTGATGACTTTCCCAAGGGTAAGAGTGTGGTCAACAATAAGTGGGTATATAAGACTATTTAAAGTTTTATGGAAGCATGTTGAAAAACACGAGAAGGATTAGTGACCAAAGGGTAGTCACAAAAGAAGGGAATTGTCAACACATAAATTTTTTCTCTTGTTGTAAAAATCAATACTATTAGGACTATTATAGTATTGGAAACTCATTTCAAGTGGTTTCTTCACCAAATGGATGCTAAGAATGAAATTTTGAATGGTGAAATTGATGAAGAGGTCTCTATTACTAAACCACAATGATTTGAAATTTTAGGAAAAGAATACTTATTTTGTAGGTTAAGGAAGTCTCTTTATGACTTAAAGCAAGCTCCAAGGGATTGGTATGTTAAGATTAACAAATATTTCACAACTCAAAGCTTCCATAATAGTCCCCATGATCCAAACATGTATGTGAAGAAATTTGATGAAGATAGCATAATTATTAGTGTACTTTATCTTTATAATCTTATAGTCATAGGAAATAACATGAACAAAACTAACATGACACAAAGTTAAATTTGAAAGATAGATTTGAGATGAAAAATCTTAGATTTTTGCACTAGGGTTAGTGCAGGATCATGGGGGTCCAAACTAGGCCCTTAAGTGGTAATGAAAATTAAAAAAAATAGAGTTAGGCAACTTGACATGTAAAAATTTGAATAGGTTATTAACATGATTTGAAAAATATGTAAGAAAAAATTTTGTAGCAAATTGAATGTAGTTTCTAAGATACTAGTCCCTTTTTGACACTATCTATTGAGTGAGATATTAGTATATCATATGGTAGGTAAAATTAAATGCAAATATACTTTTTGACATTATAAAATGCAATAAATTTAGCTAACCACTTACACTAGCAATAATGTCCTTAAACACAATTGCTACTTTAAAATTTTCTATTTTTCTAGAATTTTGAGGCACCATAAAAACATTAATAATAAGTAAGGTCAATTATGATCTTACTAGAGCTATGACCTATTTTAATTTTTTATTACTCTTGATTAAGGTGTGTTGTGTTTTAGTTTGTTGAAAGAACATATGTATTTATCAAGTTTTCAATATTTTGGATAATGTAGTTTATTTTATGTCTAAAAAATATTGCAAGATTGCATGTATTCTTTCATGGTATAGAAAAATTATATTGCAAGAATCTATTTTATTTTCATGGTATTGAAGAATTGAATATTCTTATGTCACCACTTACAAAACTTAACAAAATCCTCTATAATAAAAAATAGCATCACTAATTACACTACTAACTATCTAAATAAAGGGTATGTGCACCAATCCGTGACACAAAAAATATGCCACATTTTTTTGTTTACCTGAAATGACCATTTGGTGAGCACCAAATTTGGCGCTCGCCAAATGGCTCAGATGATCGAGCCTAAGACTTGGTGTTTCCCTAAGAAACCCATTTGGCAAGCACCAAATTTGGTTTTCACCAAATATGAATGTTGAGTTTTGAGAATGCATTTTATTGAAGTGTTTCTTTTTTTCTTATTCTTTGTCTTTGTCTTTCTCTACTAGTGAAACTATATACATGAAATAAAAATTTACTTTCTTATAGTTTAAGTTATATCTCATGTATATAGTTTCAGGATCTTTGAAAGTGGTTTCGAATCTCCTAGAGTTATAATAATTAACGGATCTGGACGGACCGATTAACAGGGTTAATTGATGAATATTTATTTCTTTATTCGACGACAGCGGACGCGATCTTTCGGATTACTTTATCCCCGATCCTGATTGATCTCCTTTCTCCCTGACGAACTATCTTTATCGATTCAGCGCAAAGACTTCTTCTTCTTCGGCGAAACTGGACAGAGAAATGAGGAGATATAACTGACAGAGAGAAATAAAAAGAGAGAGAGCCCATGAGAGAGGAATCAAATAGAGAAACAAAGAGAGGGAGGGAGATAGGAGAGAGAAGAAGGAAGGAGAGGGAAGGAGAGGAAAGAGGGAAGGTGGTGGAAGAGGAGGAAGGAGGGAGAGAAGGAGAGAGAGGCAGTAAAGGAGAAACAGAGAGGGAAGGAGAGATGGAGGGAGAGAGAAAAGAGGTATAGAGGATAGGTAGGTAAAGAGAAATGGAGAGGAAGGAGAGATGGAGGGAGAGGTGAGGGATGGAGAGAGAGAGGCTTAGGAGTGTAAGGAAGCTATGTAGCAACAACTTTCTACACTAATCTTGAGAGGAGAATAATGCAAAACTTTTACAAATCTTTAACAGTTACATAAACTTAAACATAAATAAACATAAATATCATGCATACCACAACTCAGTCATTTACGTGGGGAAAACCCTTTCGGGAGAAAAACCCCACACTTCAAAAGCCACCCAATATATTATTCAACAATCACAAAGATTACAATATACTTGCAGAGCAAGCTTCTCACAGGAGTATCACCACTCAGAGATCAAGAGACAACATGACTACTATCAGACTCTTAGAATACATCACCGTCTCTCTCCTGAAATTGTAATACAATGCCCTCATAAAATAGAGTTGCATTCTAGGGAAAGACATGCCAACAAAATATATGTCATTGGATCTAAAACCTAATAACGAATGGTCTAGATTTACAATATATCCTTTATTTAATGTATGTCAACCATTCTAGAAGTTTATTGAAAAAATTAACATGCTCACATTTCGCTCCATGTTGCCATTGTATACACCTATCGGTGTAACTAGGAAACATATATATAAATATATATACATCCTATCAACAATAAATTGCCTATAATTGCAAGGTTGAGATACATTTTCCCAACAAATCTCCCACTTGTTGAACACCTTGCACAAGCAATGTGAGGGTGTAAACATCGTCTCTTTAATTGCTAGGGGCCGAAAGGCCCATAGTCTCTAAACACTGGATCTAAGCTTCTTTGTGCTCAAAGGCTTAGTTAAAGAATCAACAACATTCATCAAAGTCTCTACCTTAAAACCAGCTTCACCCTACCATCTTCAACCATATCTCTAACAAAATGATATTGTACATCAAAGTGCTTGGTTCTGGCATGAAATGTTGGGTTCTTGGCTAGACATATCACACTCTAACTGTCATAATAAATTATCAATGCACCTTGTTTTATAGCAATATCTGAACACAGTATCTTAAGCCAAATGGCTTCTTTACAAGCATTAGTGCTACCATATACTCTACTTCAGTAGTGGACAAAGAAACCACAATGTGTTGCTTACTCATCTAACTAATTGCACCACCAAATAAAGTAAACACATAAGCACTGGTGGATTTTTTGCTATCAACATCACCTACCCAGTCTGAATCTACATAACCATGAATATCAAGGGAAAAATTATCTTCAGTCATATTAGGATGATAACATAAGGAATAATTTGAGGTACCATGCAAACATCTAAAGACTCTTTTAATTGCATCCCAATGAACTCTAATAGGATTAGACGTATATCTGGAAAGAACTCCCACTACTTGGGCAATGTTTGGTCTAGTACAAACCATAGCATACATCAAACTTCCAACTACACTCTAGTAAGGCACTCTGCTCATGTCTTCCATCTCTGATGGAGATGTTGGACAATCTGAAATAGATAACTTTGTTCCAACTAAAACAAGAACACACAATGGTCTACAATCCTGCATATCAAACCTCTGTAAAATTGAATTCACATACTTACTTTGGCCAAGCCATGGCTTTTTGTTCATTCTATCTCTTTTAATTTCCATCCCAATAATGTGTCTAGCTGCACCAAGATCTTTCATTTCAAATTTAGTAGAAAGTTGAGATTTTAGTTTTGAAATCATACCTTTCCCTTTGCCAATAAATAACATATCATCAACATATAATGCAATAAACAGGAAACGATCACCATCAGTTTTATAATAAACACAATGATCTGATTTAGAATGCTCAAATCCCAAACTCAACATATATGTATCAAATTTCTGGTACCACATCCTAGGACTTTGTTTTAAGCCATACAAATATTTCTTCAATTTGCAAACCAAATTACTTTTATCTTTCACCATGTAGTGCTCTAGCTGTGTCATATAAACATCCTCCTCTAAATCATCATGAAGGAAAGTAGTTTTCACATCCATTTTCCCAACCTCTAAATCATAAGCAACAACAACAGAAAGCAAAAATCTAATGGATGTCATTTTTGCAACAAGAGAAAATATCTCAACATAATCAACACCCTCAACTTGAGAGTAACCCTTCACAACCAACCTTGCTTTTTATTTCTCAATACTTCCATTTGAACCAATCTTTTTATTGAACACCCATTTACAACCAATAGGTTTTCGTCCTTCAGGCAATGGTACAAGATCCCATGTATCATTCTTTTTCAAATATGTCATTTCATCATCCATAGTAATCTTCCAGGATTCTACATCATTCATACCTAGTGCCTCTTCTATAGATCTAGGTTCATCCATGTTATTATTTAAAGTAAAAATACATCTCCAATCATCAGGTGTATACCTTTCAGGTGGTTGTCTATGTCTTGTGGACCTACGAACAAGTTGAGTTGGAGGTTCTTCCTCCTCTTCTGAACTACTCTTTAGAAAATATACCCATGTCCTTCTACTATAATCATCAATAAATGAAACATAATATGTGGATTTACCAATCTAAGGAATGACTACAGGACCAAATACATCATAATGAATAAGATCCAATACACCACAAGATTTATGATAACTCGAGTAAAATTGAACGTCGTTTTACTTTCCATAAATGCAATGCTCACATAAATCAAATTCAAGATTACAATCAAACGGACCTTCAACAAGGTTTTTATTTTTCAAGGTCCTTAGACCCTTTTCTCCAATGTGGCCAAGTCTTTGGTGCCATAACATAGTTTTCTCTACAGGTAACTTTGTTTTGAAGAAAGAGCACCCTTGGTACCCAAAATCCATGACCATCTGCTAAAGGTGAAACCCTCACTTCTTCCATAGACTTGATTTTCACATAAGTACTATTGCACTCAACAGTGCATGCATCAAGCTTATACAATGTGCCATATCTGACACCTCTAGCAATCACCATAGCACCTCTTACCATCTTGCATCCTACATCAGAAAATACTACCTGCACACCCGCATATATTAGTTTGCTCACAAATAATAAATTTCATGTTAATCCAAGGATATGCAACACACCATTAATCCTTTTTATTCTACCATCAAGAAACTCGATTTTAACTTTACTACGACCAACAATGTCTAAATGAGAATTATCACCCAAGTACACCTTACCTCCATCAAATTCTTCATATTCAGAAAACCAAACTCTATTAAAGGTCATATGGAAAGATGCACCTAAGTCAATTAAACATGCATCATTACTTGCACGAGTTGCCAAAGTTGCAATGAATATGTCGCCATCTTCCTTCTCAGACTTAGAATCATAATCAACTTTCTTCTTTTTCTTCTTCTTTTCTTCTTTGCATTCCTTGTGAACATGTCCAGGCTTACCGCAGTTCCAACAAATAACTTTGGACTTTCCAGGAGATTTAGATCTCCCTCTGGACTTGGATTTTTCACGCTTCTCATTCTTCTTGCATTTTTCCTTAGGTCTTCCACGAACATTTAGGGCCTCCTTGGAAGTGATGGATACCTTCCTCCTCATTTCTTGAGAAAGAAAATAACCTACCACATCTTTATTCTTCAAAATAACAAAAGTACTCCCAATAGCCATAACAAGAGAATCCCAAAAATCAAGCAAAGAACAAAGCAAGATCTGACATTTCTCCTCCTCATCCATTTTGACACCAACTGATTCCAATTGAGCCATCAACATATTGAATGCTTCTAGGTGGTCTGTAATTCATCCACCCTCTTCCATTCTCAAGGAATACAACTTCTTCCTCAAGAAAATCTTGTTCACTAAATATTTGGCTTGATACATCTCACCAAGCTTCTTCCATAGTTTTTGTGTAGAGGTCTCGTCATGGACATTAATTAAAATAGATTATGCCAAGCACAATCTAATAAGACCCTTGGCTTTACGATCCATAACATCATATTGAGCAGCCTGAGTAGGATATGTGGGCCTTGAAATATTCTCATCAACAACATCACACATATCTCGATCTATCAACAGATCCTTCATCTTTAGCTTCCACATCTCAAAATTATTTCCAAAAAATTTCTCCACCTCTATTCTCCCTGATGAACTTGTCATCTAAAAATTCTTGCAAAAAGATCACAAAGTGTCTTATGCACAAGCTCCCACTCAAATCTAAATTAGTTCAAAAAACCCAACAATCCACAACTGAAACCAAAGGTGATCAAGCTTTGATACCACTTGTAAGGAAGCTAAGGTAGCTGAACAATTTCCTACACTAATCTTGAGAGGATAATAATGCAAAAAAATTATAGATCTTTAATAATTACAGAAACTTAAACATAAATACACATAAATATCATGCATACCATGACTCAATGATTTATGTGGGGAAAACCCTTTCGGGAGAAAAACCCCACACTCTAAAAGCCACCCAATATATTTTTCAATAATCACAAAGATTGCAATATACTTTTAGAGCAAGGTTCTCACAATAGTATCACCACTCATAGATCAAGAGACAACACGAATGCTATCAAACTCTCAAAATACATCACCACTTCTCTCCCATAGTCTTAATATAATGCCCTCATAACATAGAGTTACATTCTAAGGCAAGACAAGCCAACAAAATATTTGCCATTAGATCTAAAACCTAATAAAGAATGGTCCAATTTTACAATATATCCTTTATTTAATATATGTCGGCCATTCTAGAAGTTTCTTGAAAAATTTAACACTCTCATATTTCGCTCTGTGTTGCCATTGTATACACTTTTCAGTGTAACTAGGAAACATATATATAAATATATATACATCCTATCAATAATAAACCGCTTATAATTGCAAGGTTGAGACACATTTTCCCAAAACAGGTGCGAACAAACGGATCGAACAGACGGGATCAGTCGATCAGGGCAGTCGGATCCGTTTGCTGCGATCAAATCGGTGATCAGACGCCAGATCAAACTTCAAAAGGGGAGAGAGAGTCGGATAAAGGGATGGAGATAATGAGAGAGAGAGGTCTAGAGCATAAGAGATGAACAATGAGTGAGATAGAGAGAGAGATCATCCAACTTTCTAATTACTAAAATTTACCTCCTAATTACTAAAATTTGACATGTTGATTACAAAAATTTGACTGTCTAAAAAATTATAAGATCTTCTAAAAGCTAGAATTTACATTATAACTCCAAGAGATTTGAAACCACTCTCAAACATCCTAAAACTATATACATGAAATATAAAGTAAAGTATAAGAAATTAAATATCCATATGTATATAGTTTCACTAGCAGAGAAAGACAAAGAAAAAAAGAAACACTTCAACAAAATTCATTCTATAAACTCAACATTCATATTTGGCGAGCGTCAAATTTGGTGCTTGCCAAATAATGCTCTTTCATTTGGTGAGCACCAAATTGATTGCATTGGGAAATACCGGCCCAAATTTTTGGACGACCATTTCATGCCAAGGACATGATTTTGTGAAAGGGTAACGAAATTTCACACATTTTTGGTGATGCTCTCCATTAGGTATGCACGTGTTTCAATTCAAATTTATAAAAAAAACTGTGATTACATTAGGCTCTCTCTTAGCTATCTAACTATATATTTTTTAATGTTTTGGTTATGTTAAGGTTTTCATCTATAACTTCTCTTGTGTAGTGCCTCCATTTTTTTCAAAAACTAGCATGTGCTAGTTTGGATATAGATTTTTACTTATTCATCGAATTTTGAAACAAATTACATTTTTAGAAACTAGACTCCATTCTACATGTAATGAAACTTTGATTTTTGATTAGTTTTCAAAAAAAAAAGGGGGAGCATGCTCACATTTCAGCTTTTAAGGATGTTTTTGGACTTCAAAAATTAGTAAATATTATATAATCATTAAAAAAAATTCCAAAAAAAACAACATAAACTACATGGTGTTAGCTAATTTCTCATCTTAGTGATTTTTGAAATTCTAAAAAAAAGTTAACTTTTTAGGAGGGCACAACTGATGATGTGTTATTTTTATCAAAAAAAGGCCACTTTGTGTGGCCCCCCTTTTTCAAACCCTTAATCTTCATTATTTTCAAAAAAATTACTACTTTAGAAAGTAGATTTAGAGCACTACAACTCTTGTTCTTGTTGCATCTTCAATTTTGAGCGTAACTATCTTCATTTTTTTGTGAACATCAGACTTTGTTGATTTTTTTAAAAAAAAGGTGGCATCTTAAGAGACATTTTTGTGTCACAACTTGGTGCACATACACTAAAACAAGATATTTGCATGGAGACTATCAAACAACATATATGAGATAGTTATGTGCATACAATGTGCTAATGTTAGTTAGATAAAATTATTTCACAATCTATTGAAAAGACATTACAAAATTGCCAACTTCTATTCAAAGGTTCCTAAGGTATTTCTAACTAAATGGTTCACAAAAACTTCAAATTATTACATGCATTATGCAATGTATGTACATATGTATAGTCCTTTGACAAAACATTATAAAACCATTAACTTATATGATAAATTATAAGGCATTTCTAAAATATTTAACATATTCTATATATTATGCATAAACAATTGGCATGAAATATATTTTTTACTTTACCATAAAGCCTAGGAATGGCTCTAGCTCCTTTATAAAAATATGTTTTGAAGAAATTTTAGGAGTATTTGATAAAATATGAAGTATGATCAGATTTTTCATCATTTTTTGAAGAAACATGACTAAACAATACTTGATCTAAGAGCCCAAAAAATATATTTGGTTTGTAGGTAAATGAAGGGGGGCATTGTCTTGGAAGTTGTTAAGTACAACATACACATGGCTTAATATGTTGGACATATATACCTAATAATTTTATTTTTTAGATAGAGGGTTTGTGGGAGTACTCAAACACCTCTTTTTACTTGCATCTTATGACTAACTCATATCCTTCACCATTCACCTCTATTCTTTTTCAAGTCTTTCTTGATCTTTCTTTAAAACCTTCTCACTTTGTTGTTGGATCTTTCCTTCTTACCTCTTTTGTCTCTTTAATTCTCTTTTAAGTTTTTGTTGTTCCCTCCCTCCCTTTTCTATAATTTCTTAGATTTTTTTCCTCTGTCTACTCTTTTTTCCTCTTTTTATTTCATCAAGTTCTCTTTTCCTTGCTTCTTGTTGCTTGTGTTATTATATATTCATTTAATGTAATTATTTGAGTTTCTCTACCTAGCTTAATTGTACCATCATGTAGGGTATTAGACTTTGATTTATAGATTTAGAAATATCCTCAATTGACTATCTAAATGGTTTTATGTGTCTTGAGTGCATCTCACTTATTGGTTTAGTGATTCATTATCTTGAAAATTCTAGTGTTTTATATCTTGAGTTCATCTCATCTATCATTTCATTATTTTATTAGTTTCTCAATATATGAGATCTACAAAATGCTAAACCACCTCACTTTTTTGAGGTTGATGAGGGGAAGGAATGGATAATAGAATTTTTTATTTTAAAAATCAATTTGTATCCCAAGATTAGTGGCTCCTTCTTTAACCTAGTATAGTGGGTTTACCTACTTTGAAAAATCCATTCCATCATCTAAATCAATTGATTTTATGTTTGGATTATATGAATAGCTAATTTCATGCTTTCATTCACCTTTTTTGTTAGTTATGGTTGTTTTGATTAATAGGGAAAAACAGGTTTTGAAGGGACCCGAAACCCTTTACATCATATACAAAATGTTGCTCCAAAAAAATTCAAAAGTCTACCAGCAACAACCCAACAACCAAAAAACCAACCACCACGAGTGTCAAACTAAAAGAAGACAATCAACAACCAATGAAACCCACTAGTAAAACAACAAACATAAGACAAACACCAAAAAAAAATAGAAAGAAACAAGAAACTCGTTAATACCACTCAGAGTTTTGGCCACCTTAATCTGCTAGTTTTTATGTTTTTCAACCATATCCAACAGTTCCTTTTTCTCAGCATCAAAAGCTTTATTCCATTCAGCCGAACCTCTACCAACAGGTACCTTGTCATCATCCTTCACAATTTTTTTATCGTTACCCTTAGCCATTTTCTCTTTCTCCATGATCTCTGAGAAGAAAACTTGATCTTTGAGCTGTCAAGTTTTCTTAAAGAGAAATTCCAAGGCTTCTACACTATTCTTAACTGAGGTATGGCTTACCTACAATAATTTTTTGATATCCCCATTAATACCAACAACCTTGACCTCAAGGGCCTGCATTATATCCTCGCACAAAGCCTTGAAATCATTAAATGAACCTTCCAGTTCCACCATTCTATCAATGAGGATGTCTGACACAGAGGCCTTCTGAACATTTTGCATATTCGCCTTTAAGCCTCTTATTTTAGTATTAATTTTATTGAATTCTTGCAAAGTCCATTTTTCCAATTTGAAGGTGCCCATAGCCCCAACCCTTGCCATGTCCAGCAAGCCAAACATAGAAGTATCATCCTCATCTAGGTACGAAAAATCCTTTGAAAGAGGATCAATCTTCAAGGGCAGATTAACATTTTTCTTTTCCTCCCCCTCAACCTCCTTCACAAGAGACACCTTTGGCATGTCATGAACTAGAGAATCCTCCACAATCATCATTTTATCCGCAGGAACCTTACCTTCCTCTACCTCCTTAGGGTCTGTGGTCGTAACCACAAAAGTCTTCTTCTTCAAATTGGCCAATCTCTTTGACAGTCTTCTCGGTTTCTCAACCGACCCAACATTAACTTGGGCCCCAACCTCGTTAGCCCCACCAACAACACCTTTACCAACAACCACTTCTATAGCCTTGGGAGAGGACCCATCTGACCCAACCTCTGTATCATCACTCCCAGAAGAGGCCAACCTCTTAGGATCCTTGTTACTCTTAGAACCCACCACCTTCCTTTTCTTGGAAGCCGAAGCCACAACCATATGGAAAACATATTCCTCATCCTCATCCAGTCCTCTTCCTCCTTCAATGAGGATTCCAAATCTGATGACCTTGATAAATCACTAAAAACCTCTTCCTTGCCTTTGATGGCCTGAGCTGGACATGCTCCATAATAAGAAAAATAATCCCTTCATGGAGGACAGGGGCTCTCCTATTCTTCAGATGAGCATACACTGAGGATTCCAATGAAGATAAAAGGAAGAAGGGAAATGAAATAAACAAACCATGCCTGAAGTGATTCAAGAGAGTGAAATGGTGACCAAGAAGAGCCTTAAATCCCCCTTCCAGCATCACGTATCGCATCATCACCTTCGTAACCCTAGCCCAAGTTTTCTTGAGGGAGGTTCTATCATAGCCCCAGCTCTCTAACTTGACCAAATTCTTCTGTTCATCATCCTTAAAAAATTGGGTCATAACTTCTTCATTACTCTTTTTGTCTTTGAAAATTTTCCTTCCAACAGTCGGCATGCTAGTAATGGTGGCAATAAGGTCTTCATTCACCTCCACCTCCATTCCTTTCAACACCAGCTTGCGATTATGCCAAAGCAAGACAAACTTGGCCGAGGCATTAGGGTCATGACCGTGTAATCTCTCCAAAAATGGAGTGAAATTTCCATGACGAAGAATGTTACAGAGCTTCTTCTTCCTTCGAATATCACCGCATGAATGTGGCTCAACACGACTTCTATCACCACCCATTGTAGCCCAAACAGAACACACAAAACCCTAGTGAAAGCTACCCAGACAAAAGTGCAAAACCCATGAAACACCTAGAAAGCATGCCAGAGGGGAAGAAGTACAAGGTCATAAAATCCACAACAACTTATCTGACACCATCATTTCTTAAAATGTTTCTAGCATCCTCGGGAATGATCAA
>VDFB02145607.1:0-21246 GCA_007258455.2 Sequoia sempervirens | reverse complement strand
AAGTCCAATATGTTCCATCTTGAGATGTAATGCACTTCAAATCATTATGTACAGTTTACTGGTTAATCTGAATATGAGCATCCTTACTGTTGAAGTATTCTTAGTTTAGAGAGCCAATATGGTATGTAATTCATGCAAATAGAAATCAATGAAAATGACTGCGCATTTGTCAGAACTTTGACAATTTTGTCATCACCAAAGAAACATGCAACAAAGAATGGCGGATTAAAAATATATTGATATGATTGGCCACAGTAATTTATCAGAATGAATGTGTCCCAAGTTAATTGTGACAACGTGAAGACAGATTGACTTCCAACTTATCTCTCGAGACAGGTGGATTTTCAAGCAAACTA
The DNA here is from genome assembly GCA_007258455.2 of Sequoia sempervirens. Taxonomy (NCBI): domain Eukaryota; kingdom Viridiplantae; phylum Streptophyta; class Pinopsida; order Cupressales; family Cupressaceae; genus Sequoia; species Sequoia sempervirens. Next base: position 20,890 of record VDFB02145607.1, on the reverse strand, counting down.
GGAAAAAAGCCTTCTGCTTCAAAATCTAAATTAAAAAAAAAAAATCAGTAACATTTAAAATTTAAAAATGAGATTGAATGTTAGCAATTGTATAACTCCACTATTGGAAATATAATTAATGCCATAGTCAACAAATCCTGCTGACAAAATATTGTTGACTCTGAATTCATCCTTATATTGAAATTAGCTGTTGGTTCTCATTCCACATTCTTCTTCTAGCTAGTTTTTGATCAGTACTCTCAATTTGCACTATAATTTGAGGCCTTTTCTAACATAATGGCCCATCATTACTCCCTTCAAATCATACCATGATGGTATATACTATCACCCATATTGCTTTCAGTAGAGCAAAATCCAGGTTTTGTCAAAACCTGTCACCTTTACAGTTAAATCATCGACAGCTCCAGTGAAAACCTAATATAGCAATGCTTGAAGCATAAGCATCTAGAGAACCGGTGAAAAGTTTACAAGTCGAAGAGGATACAATAAAGCCACTAGATGCATCTATTGGGATGGGCAATCCGCTGCTCTGTGACCAGACTGACCACAAATAAAGCAGGTCCCACGAAAACTCCTGCAGACCCATCCACTAAAAATCAATATAAATATGGCAGCAAGTACATAAGAACCAATTGCTATCCTAGAAGCAATTGCCATGAGTATCTACAAAAGGACAAGGTTGAAAATGCCAATATATAATAATAAAACAGATGTTGCAGATATCAGCATCCATCCGCAAATGGTTCAGCCAAAATAACTGACAAAAGGCGAACTAGATAGAAAAAACTCATTGCCTTCTTTATTTATCTATTAACCTGTATGAATTCTGGAAATATATAAACAAGGACATAACCTTATGAAAAATCACAGTTAGAAAACATTTGCTACATATCTCACGAAAGTAGACTATAATCTAATAGATGTTTATATTCTATTTTTGCACATTATAAGATTGCGTCGCCTGGAATCAACATAGTCATAAGTATAAGTTTCCAGCTCCAATATTGATCTTCAAGAAAAATATGTACAAGGAGGTGCTTGAGGATTCTAATGATACATGTAATCATCCACTCAAATTACAACTGGACAAAATCTAACATGAAAAAGAGCACACCTGTTACCATCTCCACTTGAGAATCCTCTGCTTGGGTTTCGAACTGTTCTGGGCCAGATGCTGTCATCAGCAGTGCGTCGTTGAGATCTCCGATCTCCAGACCAATCATCAGCTTCATAACTTTTCTTACCCCAGCTATTAGAATTCCTGCTATCATTTCTGACTCTCCCATCTCTCTCTCTCCCACCTCTATAACCTCGATTGCTTGAACCCCTGCCTGAGTATCTGCCATATCGGTCACTTGAAGGCTCATCATCTATCAGCGAAGGCAGCTACAAAACAAATCACAGAGAACAAATATATATTATAAATTGTCTAACATTTCACAGAGCCTCGTCATCTAACAAATTGGCAATAAAGAGTACAGGAATACGAACATATCTGAGAATATTCCATCTATCTTTCCCTATTATTTGTCGAATATTTTAATCATCATACAGGGCTAGCAAACAGTGAATAGTGAATACAAATTTGTGTCTTCCTAATTACTACCAAAGATGAGTGAGATATGCAGGACTTGGTCAAAACTTGTGCTTCTATTTAAACTTGCAAATCCTATTGTAAAACATGTCAGCCCTAACTTTACCTATTAGAATTAGAGAAATAAATTAATAACATATCATTAGGAAATGAAATAACGTTTTCACAGTCCAATAGATTGTGAGAAATAGTTTCTGGGAAAAACCGTGATTTATGTATCACAGTTTTTCCAGAAGCCCTTACTTATACACATCATTAGATAGTGAAATAAAATACGATAATACAGTGCAGTTAAGCAAAAATATCAATTCTAATAAGACTAACTAATGTTCCTACTCACCTGGCCACTTCTGAATGCTTTTAAGTTTTTAACAATGGACATACACACAACACCACTTGGAAGGAAAAGTTCTAAATATAGAAAACGCTAAATATCTTTGGACTTTTGCACACATAAATCTCTCTTGAAATGCTTGTACATGCAAATGAGATTACATAAATATGTCTGCACACGCTTAATTACCTTTTCTTTATAAGCGTTTGTGCATTAAAGGCATATTAATATTATCCGTTTGTGTCTCTGTGTGAGAGTGTTATTTTGCAAAGTTTTTGAGAAGCAGTAACCGAATCTCAGACATAAAAAACACCAAACAGGAGCATTCCAACATGAGAATGCCTGTCAAGATCCAGTTAAGACGGACAGTATAGGAAGAACGTTTTCTAGAATTTTTCTCGACATTAAGACAAAAAAGGAAATGAAAAAAAGGAAACTATCCAAAAGATATTCCTGCTCATTGTCAAGACTCAAAATAAATGTTATGGCATTTTTACTAACAAACAATAACAACCTTTTAGATATGTTTAATGAAACAAAGTGTTCTTGAGTTGAATTTCCAGCATCATTTCAACAATTTCTAATACCTCTACAAGTTTGATCAGTTTTAACTTATTATGGCTCAAATATAAAGAATATCAAATCAAAGGCTTCGTTACTTGGTCATGAAGGATAATATTAAGAAGTGATTTTTAGAATACAATAAAACAAAAGCTAGAATCTAAGATTAGAAATGGATGGCATTGCTTCCTGCACTGTTGGTAGCAATCTAGATCCGACATTCAGAGATATCCAAAGGTCTTCTTCAACCAATATTTCTGGCATGAATGGAATATTCAATCTATACCCAAGGTTTCAAATGGGTACAATGGAGATCAAAATGATCGTGCTGTTAGTATGTTATTTTATTCATGCAAGATTAATCAATGAAGCCAGCTATCCTCAATTATGAGAAGGAAAGAAAACATCCATGTAAATAGTGGTGAATGACTCAAGATTTTTTAAACAGTACTAATTTTGCACAACCTGTTTGGACAATGAGAATACGAGATTTATACAAAAGTTTGTAGTTAGATACAAAGTAGATGACTACAGAAAAGGGTGATCTATCAGTGTGCGTTCGAGGTTGTACACAATTCTCTTTCTTATTAAAATATCATTCAGTAGCAAGTAAAATTTTAAGATAAAGTATATTTTTGGATCGCAGCTTAGCCAGTGCACGAGATTCGGTGCATTAGACCCCCCTTGCAGGATCAAATCCATTGATAGAGAGTCGAACAATCTGTCTAGGTGAGAAGCATTTCCATTAGCTAAAAATTTTCATTATTATCTTACAACGCAACATTTTGTCAATGCTAACAAACTATTGTTTTTGATAATAAAAAAAATTATAGAACAAAGTATTTCTAAATCCATGAATAGATGTGTGATACTTACGACCATTTTCAAATGAAAGAAAGGATGTAGTATTAATTTATTCACTGATAAAATAGTAATATGCAGGTACTAAAATGATATTTCCATTTCAGACGAAAAAAATGATAATATCACACCCTATTTTTTATATTGTGAAATTTGGCACTCATATTATTGATAGGAAGAGTCTCTGCAAAAACTATATCTTGTTAGCATTGACATTTTGGATCACACTCTGTGATCCATCATCAGGGTGAAGACAAATGATAGACAGGATTTTAAAAAATCCTCTTGGCACTTTATTTGTGACTACTTCAACACTGTCATTGTTTGACTTCACCCTGATGATGAATCAGAATGAACCAAAATGTTGATGTAATACATATCAGAAAAAATGATATCTCTTGGCACTTTATTTATGATTACTCTGCAATCCTGTCATTGTTTGCTTCCACCCTGATGATGGATCAGGAAGTGATCTGAAATGTCTCTGTAACCAAAACATAGACAATGTTTCCAGAAAATCTTCCTATCAATCTAATGGGCAATAAAAACATCATGTCTGCTACTCATAGTTGCTTGGTCAGAAATCCTTTTGGTTGCACACACACATATTGGTATGCCAATTGTCTATGATCATCTAGACTCTAGAGATTAGTACCAACTGATTTAATAGCCTCTCTGTGTTCCACAAATTTAATCATTCACTTGATAAGTTGATAGGGTTATGTATAAGCACGCCACACATCTATACATGTGTTTCATTGTGAGCATATATTAATATATGCCCATAAATTTGTATGTGTGTTCTAGTGTAGGATGCAAATGTGCCCACATGCATTTTCTGTCTTCTCAGCCTTTTAACATAATGTAGAATCATTGCTTAGAACCAGTCTAGAAACCTGAGACTCAGAATAATTCAGAGTTCACTATTACATGACCCACTAGCCACTAGATTTCATTTAACAATGCTGTAGATATAACCTTATTAATGACTTGCTGGTCATTCATTATGGGTAGAAATTCTAGATGCGTAAACAAGAAAAATAATGATCTAAGCAGGCAAATCATCCCTAGGAACATTATGCCAAAATGAAATTTTTCTTTCAGCCATGGACGCAGTCATTAAATTTCAAGTGGATGCTGTTTCACATCAGACAGTGAACATGTAATCCAGCAACATACGACATGAAATAGCAACTTCATGCAAGAGTCAGGGTATGAAGATAAAAAATGGTCTTGCAAATAACAGAAAATGCCAGGTAAAATTGCAACCAGATGACAACTCCTGACAGTTGGAGGTTTATATGCTTGTTAGTTTCTTACATCTATTTAATATAGGTATAGCCCATTGTGAACCCCTGTTATTTTCTTATATCTATTTAGTATAGGTACTAGCCCATTGTGAACACCTGTTAGTTTCTTACATCTATTTAATATAGGTATAGCCCATTGTGAACCTATTAGCCACACAGCCTGGGGCATTAACACATGAATGGAATCCTGTTGAAGAAAAAATTAGGAAATCCAAAATTACACATGCAGAGGCATATAGCGTATCAATGAGTTAATAAAAAATCTCTGGGCTTCTTTCAGTGTAATCCAGCCTTTGGCTGACAATTTATCGTTCCAAAATATGCTGAAGTTAGTTTTGGCATGTGTACAATTTTTTCTATATGTTGCGGCTACTCATCCTCCAAACAGTTATATTTGCTTTAAAGCTCTAATTTGATGTGTTTCTACAAGAATAATTCAAATAGTGCAAGTAGAAACCAATAGTACTAGCAGTGAAATTGATACAACAAACTGTGGATCTCACAGAACTTCATTTTGGATTGCACCAAATTTCAACCTCCGTGATAATTTCCAATTTATTACTTTGTAGCCTAATGCTTTTAGTGAAGTACTGTAATAAACTTGGCTCTATCAATAGAAAGCAGTCGCTTATACATAATGATATTGAAAATTTAAACTATCTCACGGTTCTTAAGAAAGAACTGTTAAAGTTATAGTGACAACCTTGGTGATTTCTGATATTGTATAACCTGGTTGTGTCTGCTTCAAAAGAAGCTCTTTTGCAACATCTTCTGGCAAGTCAAAGACTGCTCCTTCAACCTACAAAGATCAATATCAATAGACGGATATACAAAGATCAATACTAGTAGTTTCAGCACTCTACTCTTGGACAGATGAATAATATACAACTCAGAAATATTCTCTTTAAGGAGACAGGAAGTACTGAATAACCTATTTATAATTGGCAAAAATAAAAAAAACAATGCATCAAAGTTTCAATATGAAAAATATGTGATACTGCTATAACATAGATACATATGAAGAAGTCCAACTAATTAAATGATAAAAACAAGAAAAACTAGATTGTGCATGGATAATTTAAAAATAAAAATAAAATGGACCATGCACAGTTGCAGCAATGACCATTCACTGTAGTGGTAGACAAAAAAACACACACACACAGAATGATACAAACAGAATTTTCATTCACTGCATATATCCATTAAACTAATCTTTGGACATTATACTCACATCTCTATCACTGATCAATTTAATCTTCCCAACTTGACCGGCAGATGGAGGCCATATTTCAGATAATATACCCATAACGGTTCTTGCAGACATAAATCGTCCTCCACTCAACATTGAAGATTCCATAGTCATTTGCAAGGTTTTCCATCCCTGAACAGAAAAAGATAAAAGTAAAAATTCAAATAAAGGCACTGCCTTGTGACTTCCTAAATTGTAAAAGGCCAGTCGTTATATCAAAATAAATTGTTATGGTTGCATATTTATGATGTGATAGGAAATGGCTGAATTTCGCTATATTTACACTAATCTAAAGCAATTGCTGTCAAAAAGAATGTATTTGTGCCTTGTAAAAAAGGATCAGGTAGAAATCATAATGTTTTTGACTCTCTATCTCTTATGAATAAGATGGAGTTTTGCAATTTCATGACAGGGGCTTCACTTCATGTCTCCAAAAATACAGAATAATAAACCCACTTGAATTACTTATAATATAGGGATAAGAATGATATATATTTGATTTCAAGCTTAAATGATCAAGGCAGATGATGGGACTAAAATTTAGATGTTACTATGATGAAGGAAATGGGGACCAAGAACCAAGAATGCACATTGTCAGATTTCCAAAAATGGCCTACTAAATCTTTTGTAATTGTGTTTGGCGATAAAATATATTGATCATAATTTTAATTTGATATTATGTATCTTTGTTAACTAAGCATCCTTTGTACTGCAGTCCAGTCTCTTCCCTTGCAAATAAAAATTTCTGTAAGGGTATTCTTTCTTCTATTGATTCAAACTGTGCTCACAACTAAATATATAACTTTTTAAGTTTTAACCAATATGTAGCAGGAAAACATGCAACATATCTCCCATGGTGTCTTCAAAACTTGGCTTGATAAACAGTGAAGACTTAAGTGAATGCTTTTGCCATATCCCAATTGTCATCTGTGTTATTCCGGCACGAGTTAACTTATCAAACTCAATAGTGATTGATCCACCTTAATTCCCCTCATACCCCTTTTACTCCTAATATATTTATGAATCTTCAAATGGGATACCGTATGTTCAATCACTTCAACCCAACATGATAAGAAAATGTGTTGGCCAACGATACAATAGAACACTGATATGACTATTTAATAAAAGAATGATCTCCAAATTTTCAAAGCACACATGTAGAGCAAGTGAGATACCTCTTCATGACTGATGAGAGAGCGAGAAGATGGAGGTTGACTAAAGCCACTTAAGCAGGCCAATGCGGCTGCAAGAGCATTTATTCCTTTTTCTTCCATTAATTTGTTTGCAGTTGGAGTGAAAATTTCTATCAATTGTGGGTGTACTCTTCCAATATCATAGACAAGCTGATGTGCTGATGATGCTAAAACATCTTGCACCAAGGGGGGTGCAGTATACTCAAATTTGCAACCAACATCACGTTCAAGAGATCGCAGAGTTCTTTTTTGGTTGCTTGTGTACATCAAAATTGCATTGCCTTCTTTTCCAGCACGCCCTGTGCGACCAGAGCGATGCACAAAAGTTTCTGGGTCATTTGGGAGTTCATAGTGTATAACCTGAAATAAAACCAATTTGGCATAAATATCCAACCTAAGAAATCGGAATTTGTAGTTCATGTAAAAAAATCACAAGACCTACGCAATGGATTGTACAACTCAAAATCTCTGACAGTTAATAATAATATCAGAATAGGCTAAATTAAGGAATAAATAAAAAACCAAAAAGTTTAGCTCTATAATTTTAGAAAGAAAATGATCAAAGTCCAATAAGCAGTAAATGATTATAATCATGTTTTTGATATCAACTCTTACTACCACCCCTCTTCAATTACATGAACAAATAGTACGGTTTTCTGTTTTAACTTGTGATGGGATTTCAGTGATGTCATATTGTCCCTATTTAATGTTCATCTACAGAACTTAAATTTCAACTATTTTAATTGTATCCCATACTTATCGTCCATCTAAAGGTATATTACATCTGTTTCTTTGTAGACAAATGTCTCAGCTTAAAACAAAAGCATGACAGATTTCTCATAACGCTTAGCCAGCTTATTGAAGCATATGACACAAAGGAGTAATAACGCAAGAATAGAGAGGGATGAGGGCAAAACATACAAACCAAAACATCAGCCACCCTTGATGGCACTTGAGCATTCTGTGTACAATAACTGATAGCTCAATAATGTCAAAAGACTCAAAACACAAGAAAAAGTATAGGCATAGTGTTGAGAGTAACACGCCCAATTTCTTTGAGGTCAGGGCATAGTGTTGAGAGTAACACGCCCAATTTCTTTGAGGTCAGGGCAACTAGTTCTTCTTTGAATAATTTGTGTCTAAAATCTCTGTATTCTCATGTCTCTATGGGTGTTATTTTTCCCGACTAAAGTCTTTTATTTTTAGCGCATTAAACCAGCTATTGTTCTTGAGAATGTTGTTATTTGAAATCTGCTCATTCAGCGGATAATTGTGTGGATGTTTTACTTTTAACTCACTGAGGTTTTCTAAATTTAGCATATTCTTTACCTTCTCCAAGCTTCTGAGTAAACAAGGTCTCTCCATGTGCATCTCTCATTTAATCCGGCCTCAGATGTTTTACTTCTTAATCTTGCTTTGTCTCAATTGTCTTCCGAGCCCCAAGTTCGCAAAATTGTGACATGTTTACCTAACACTTAATTGTGTTTTGCTTTTATTCCTTTATCAATTCCATCAATTGTGGTAAGCGTCAACTTACATATTTTATCTTGGGTGATAATCTTAAGTCTTTGTGCTTTTAAACTTCTTTACTTGGAGTTTTCTCGTTTATGGATGAAAGCTTGTTTTGTTTCAAAAGCCTTTTAAGTGATAAGTCCTAATTAACCAAGACTTCTCCATGTGTCATCCTCTTGGTCCATTAGCCTCTCAAAGGGTTTTAATGTAATGTCCCCATTTTTGGCCTCGATGAATATTTTATTTCTATAATGTCTTAAATTAATATTTTTCGGGCAACTTGTATTTGATTAATTGTGCTTTTAAGTTGAATATTTTATTTCTATAAAGTGACTTTACCTAGGGCCAAAAAAATAAAATATTATAGAGTCATTTATAAGGAGTTAAAAGGATTAATATTTAAAAAGTGATTTTATAAGTTAAATTCCAAAAAGTTCCACGGGGTTTTAAAAGGAGGTTGTGGAAACTCATTTGATTCATTCTTGGTTATTCATTTTGGTGAAACCCTATTTGGGAGTCTGAGCTATTGTTTAGCTATTCAGCCTAGGACGAAAATCCTAAGGCAATATTGGTTTCATGGACAAAATCCCACCTAGCCAATCTTAGATGATGGATTCATTCAGAGTGCACAGGTGCATTTAAATAGAGAAACAGACTTATTGTTGAAGGTTGCAGGTTTCTGAATATCAGTTGTTTGGGAGTAGCAAATAATATGGTTTCAGGCTTTGGTTTATATCAAGTTTTTGTTTGGGAGTCGCAAATAATATGGTTTCAGGCTTTAGTTTATATCAAAAACTTCAGCCAAGTCTGCAACAGCACATATAAGCTCAAAGATAACTACTATACTGATATGTATGCATAAATTTTATCATTATCTTTCTGTACCAACTTTCATGATTGTTAAATTCGATCAAATCTGTGACTGACAGGATTCTAAAACAGTGAAAGAACTAAGGTCAGAAATTTTATTTATGAACTTCAGATGCAAATTCGGTTTTCTGAATATTTCTCTGAGTGTAGAATGTGCAGGGTGCAGAACATTGATAGATTTCGATGACTGCAAAAGAGAAGGGTTTCACATTTTATATATAAAGGAGAGACCTGTTTTCAAGAGACACGTCTCTTGAGAGGACGTGTTCCTTTCATCATGCAGTTCCAGAATCATACGAGATAACCAGTGCTAACTAATACGCGCCCATACGAGGTGACAAAGATTTCAGAGGTTTATCAATGCGTATTTAGTTCAACATCTATTGAAATCGAATACTTATTTCTAGAAATATTAATGAGAGACAGATCTAACAGAAACAATGATGATGCTTATAGCAATCATTGTTATATATCAGACCTGAGCTATTATTCATCAACACTCCCTCTTAGCTTAGGGAAGATATTTCAACTCAAATAAGTGAAGATATCACCTTTACACGTGATATCAAAGACATGTTTTATCAAAGTTGTCAAGTCTCATGACACAACACATCTTCATTATGGTATGTGCACTAACATCAAGTCACATGATGTCTACCATAATTCATGGCATATCCATGGATATAAATATCCACCATGATTATCTCTTAAGGATCACAATGATCTACAAATGATATCAAGTCCCATGATATCAACCAAGGTGTCCAAGAGATACTATCATGACATGTCCATAGATATCAAGTCACATGATATCTTATCATGATAGATTATCATTGTAGAGTCGTCACTTTACAATGTCAAATACAAGTGTTCATTATTAAAAGATCGTCACCTTTCAATAATGTACACAGGGGGAGTAGGCCCATAAAGTCATGGAGTCACACACATGACAAAAGAGTTTACACATTTAAACATCTTTATATATATATTAGTACAATTTGATAAACAATTTGAATTTCAAACATAATTAACAAATTACATTTCAACCATACCAAGTTTCTTCCTGAAGTGCTCTACCTTGATTCGGGAGAGAGGCTTGGTGAGAATGTCTGCAGTTTGATCATTTGTACTAATATACTCCAACTGAATTACTTTTCTTTCCACCATATCTCTTACATAATGATAGGGGATCTCAATGTGTTTAGATCTATCATGAAAGACAGGATTTACAGAGAGTTTGATACAACTCTGATTATCACAATGAATAATTGTAGGATTCAAGGGCTCACCAAAAAGTCCCACAAGCAATTTACGAAGCCAAACTGCTTCTCTTGCTCCCATTGAGGCTGCAATGTATTCGGCTTCTGTTGAACTCTGTGCAACTGAAGATTGTTTTCTGCAAATCCAAGAGATCATAGCTGATCCTAAACTGAAGCAACATCCTGATGTGCTTTTTCGATCAGTTACATTTCCAGCCCAATCTGAATCAGAGTACCCATGTAGATCTAGTTGATTCTTCTTGTAAAGAAGACCATATCCAATAGTGCCTTGAAGATATCTCAAAATATGTTTCACAGCCATTAAGTGAATTTCCTTAGGTTCACACATGAACTGACTGAGAACATTTACTGCATAGCAAATATCAGGTCGGGTGTTGACCAGATACATCAAGGATCCAATCATTTGTCTATATAGAGTTGGATCTGCATACTTGGATTCTGCTGCTGCTTCTTTCAACTTGTGTAGGTTAGTTTCCATAGGTGTAGACATGGGTCTACAGTCTAACATCCCAAATCTCTTTAGAATATCAACAGTATACTTTCCTTGATTTAAAATGATACCATCAGATTTCTGCCAGACTTCCAACCCCAAGAAGTAATGTAAAATGCCCAAGTCTTTCATATCAAATTCTGAAGTCAGGTCTTCCTTACATTGAGTAATAAGGTGATCTTCTCCTGTTATTAGAAGGTCATCAACATATAAAATTAGAATTAACATATCACCTTTAATTACCTTAAAATAGAGATTTGGATCTGCATCATTCTTTGAAAGTCCTAGTCTTAGAAGATATTTGTCAATTCTTTCATACCAGGCTCTGGGAGCCTGTTTAAGTCCATATAGAGCTTTCTTCAATCTGCATACATGTGAGTCTGCATTATGTATCACAAAGCCTTCAGGTTGCTCTAAAAAGACTTCTTCTTCAATGGACCCATTCAAGAAGGCAGTTTTCACATCCATTTGATGGATCTTCCAGCCTTTAGCTGCAGCAATAGCTATTACTGCTCTCACAGAGGTGTACCGGGCAACAGGTGCAAAAGTTTCTTCGTAATCAATACCTTCCTTTTGAGAGAAACCTCTAGCAACAAAGCGTGCTTTGTGTTTCTCGATACTGCCATCAGCAGCATGTTTGATTTTGAAGAGCCATTTGGAAGAGACAATAGATTTGCCTTTAGGTCTAGGTACAATATCCCATACATCATTTTTTAAAATAGATTGATACTCCTCTGTCATGGCATTTTTCCATACTTGACACTTCAAGGCTTCCATAATGCTGGTTGGTTCTGAACTAATGATCTCATTCATTAAGGCAACATAGCTTGAGAATCTTTTGGGTATCTTACTTTCTCTAAAAGTTCCTTTGGGTGCTGTGTAATTCTCAGCTTCCTTAATCATCTTTCTAGCCCAAAGTGGTCTTTTCTTGTTGTTGTCATAAAGATTCACTTCTGGGATAGATTGGTTTTCATTTAAGATTTCTTCAGAATGCTCCCTCTGAATCTCAGGAGCAAGATCCTCTTCCATAACTTTAGTAGAATCTTGAATTTCTATGTCATTAGAACTCTTTGCCCTTTTGAAAGCAATGTCTTCCTCAAAAATGACATCTCTACTTAGTTCAATTTGATTCTGACCTGAGATGTAAATTCTGTAAGCTTTTGAGGTTTCACTATAGCCCACGAATATCCCTTTCTTTCCATTAGGTTCTAATTTAGATCTCCTTTCTTTCGGTACATGAATGTAGACAGGGCAACCAAAGATCCTGAGGTGACTTATGTTAGGTTTTATACCAGTAAATGCTTCTTCAGGAGTTTTGTTGTCTAGATGAGAATGGGGACATCTATTTTGAATGTAGACAGCTGTCCTAGAGGCTTCTGCCCAAAATGAAGTTTCTAAATTTTGATCAAACAACATTGCTCTAGCAGCTTCTACAATAGTTCTGTTCTTTCTCTCCGCAACACCATTTTGTTGAGGATTGAAGGCTACAGTAAACTCCCTCTTAATCCCAGCATTTACACAAAATTCCTTAAAGATTTCTGAAGTGTATTCCTTCCCATTATCTGTTCTTAGAGTTTTGATTCTCTTCCCTGAAAAGTTTTCTGAAATAGCTTTGAATTCCTTAAATCTTTTAAGGACTTCTATAGACTCTTTACATTTAAGAAAGTATATCCAAGTTTTTCTAGAGAAGTCATCTACAAATATTACATAATATAAAAAACCTGCCAAGGAAGGTACCGACATAGGTCCACATAAGTCAGAATGAACCAGTTCTAAAATGTTTTTGGTTTTACTCAAACTGTTTTGGAAGGACCCCTTTGTATTCTTCCCTAGGGCACACCCTTTGCATGCTCCTTCATGAATAGGATTCAGTTTGGGTAATCCTGTTACTAATTTTTCCACAGAAGGTAGGGCACGAAAATGAATATGTCCTAGTCTTCGATGCCAAATTTCATTTGAATCAGAGGTCTCATGAATAAGGGCATGATTTATGTTAGTGCACAGCTTGTAGAGATATCCTTGTCTTATCCCTATAGTTTGAGCTTTCTTTATGGTGGAGTTCTTTGGCCACACTAGGACTTTTCCATCCATAAAGGTGACCCTATATCCGTTGTCTTCAAGAGCAGAAATGGATATGAGGTTCCTTTTTATTCCTGGTACAAGTAATACTCCAGTGAGTTGAAGAGAGAGGCCAGAATTCAGATTTATGGTGCAAGTTCCAACCCCCTTAACTGGATGTGCAGAATCATCCCCAATAGTTACTTCTTCTGTGGTTTCTTCTATCATAGTATCTAGGTGTTCTCGGAATCCTGTGATGTGCCTTGAAGAACCGCTATCAATTACCCAATTATTGACTATGTTTGATACTTGACTTGATAATGCTGAGTAGAAAACAAATTTCTCAGAATCATGTTCTGTATTTGTCTTTTCCACTTTAGCAAAGGAAGCCTGTTGTTTTGTTCTATCAGGGCACTTGATAGCAAAGTGTCCGAACTGATCACATCTGAAACATTGTATTTGGGATATGTCTTTCCTTTTCTTGGAAGATCCCTTTCCATACGAATTCTTCTTTCTCTTGAAATCTTTCTTCTTGCCTTTCTTATGAGAATTTGTGTTTAGTACATGGATATCCTCATCTATAGGTTTCTGAAGTTTTCCTTTTGACATCAGTCTTGTTTCTTCCTGTAGGCAATCTGTTCTCAGCCTATCAAATTTAGGGAGCTTAGATCTAGCACTTATACCTTGGACAAAAGACTCCCATGAGTTTGGTAGACCATCTAGAGCTATTAGAGTTAACTCCTTACTGTCAATTTGATGACCAATTGTTGACAGTTGATCTCTTAATTCAGTGATTCTCATGAAATATGAATTAACAGATTCTCCCTTGTTTATTTGAATATGATTAATTTGCCTCTTTAGAGCAAGGGTCCTACTGGTGTTGTTTATTTCAAAGGTGCTTTCAAGAGCTTTAAACATAAGGTATGCAGTCTCATGCTTAGACATAATAGGTACTATATGGTCCCTCACAGCATCTACTATAATTTTCATGGTTTTCTCATTGTTCTCAATCCATTGAGATTTCTCCAGATCATCCTTAGGCTCTAACTGGTTTTCTTTCACAAATGAATCTAACTTATTCTCTCTAAGGATCATCATGATTCTAAATTTCCATGATGTGAAATTGTCTGCTCCTGCAAGGCGATCTTCAAATCTGATCACACTTGACATTGTGAAGAATGTGAAGAAATTTCGATTCTGAAGAACGCGAATTTTTCTTGAGCAGATTGGAATTCAGATTTGATTTGTATTTACTCAACGTGGCTCTGATACCATGTTAAATTCGATCAAATCTGTGACTGACAGGATTCTAAAACAGTGAAAGAACTAAGGTCAGAAATTTTATTTATGAACTTCAGATGCAAATTCGGTTTTCTGAATATTTCTCTGAGTGTAGAATGTGCAGGGTGCAGAACATTGATAGATTTCGATGACTGCAAAAGAGAAGGGTTTCACATTTTATATATAAAGGAGAGACCTGTTTTCAAGAGACACATCTCTTGAGAGGACGTGTCTCCATACTTGGAGACACGTCCACTCAAGGGACGTGTTCCTTTGAGCGCAGGGTTTCCTAACCAAAGGGACACGCCTCTTGAGAGGACGTGTCTCCATGTCTCCACACTTGGAGACACGTCTGCTCAAGGACGTGTTCCTTTCATCATGCAGTTCCAGAATCATACGAGATAACCAGTGCTAACTAATACGCGCCCATACGAGGTGACAAAGATTTTAGAGGTTTATCAATGCGTATTTAGTTCAACATCTATTGAAATCGAATACTTATTTCTAGAAATATTAATGAGAGACAGATCTAACAGAAACAATGATGATGCTTATAGCAATCATTGTTATATATCAGACCTGAGCTATTATTCATCAACAATGATATTCTGTAAAGTTTGAGAAATTAATTATTGTGAAAACTGGTCAATGCATACAACTGTTTGATAAAAAGTCCCTGTTGTGATGAATTTGTGAAGTATTCATGATTTAAAACCAATCCAAGTCACAATTAGTAATTGTGAAGTAGAATATGCCATTGCAATAAAACCAATCCAAGTTAAAATTTAGGTTTGGAAACAACTTTGTAACTACATTGCCAAATTGTGGGTTTTTTCCATCAATTCCAGGTATGTAATGTACCAAAATTGAAATCCTTAAACAAAACTACTGTGGGTGTGTCCATGGTTTGAATTTTTGGATGCCAAAACGTTTCAATGAACAGTACTTCATTTTCATGTGATTCTAAGGATAACATGGTGATTCCAAACAGATCCAATGATGTTTGACTTTTAAAAAGCAAAAAAATCCTAAAAACTTAGAAGCAAAACATCTGTCCTCAGTTCAAAAGTTTCATTCCTTTCTTTTACACTGCCAAAACAAACACAAAAAAGAGCTGCAAGAAATGACACCGAAGTGAGCAAAAATTTGCAAAAATCATGAGACATCAAACCAACAAACCCATTAACTTGTGTGCGACAATACCAGGTGCCTCTAAGTTTGCTTTCATCTATTTTAACTCTCTAGAGTCTATAATGGCATTTTTTTTCATTTCAACCTGTTAAAAAATTGAAACCCTAAGTCACACCGGTTACTACATTTAAAACTTTAAGTTTTCTTCGAACTATAAAAATATTAATACCAAACTATTAAAAAATAAAACTTTAAAAGCCTATTTTATTATTAAAAATAAAAATTGAAACCTCTAAAATAAAAAACGAGAATGTATTATTTTTAATTTAACATTATTACTTGATATTTATACAATAATAATATAAACATAATTAAAAATAGGTTGCTAGTTCTTATTATTGTTTTATAGTTTTTATTATTTATACAATGTTAATAATATAAATAAAAATTATAATAATAGTATGATTAAATTTTAAATGATAATAGGAAATTGACTCAATGCTTGTGTAGTTGAAATCCATCATAAATGCAAAAGAGCAAGATCCTAAAGAAACCTTCTTCAAAGAGGTGTAGTCAATTTGTGTTGAGCGGTGAAACAAAATGGCCACCTCACTTCATCTTCTTGCTTTCACATTGACTCCCAAATATTACAGTGAAGAGATCTTTGCTATGCCAACAAGGGTGCCACCATACCATAATCGTAGAGTCAACAAAGAGTTTAGGAAAGCTCTTATTGCTATGCCAACAAGAGTGCCACCATACTGTGAAGGTGGAGTCAGCAAAGAGTTTAGAAAAGCTCTTACTAAAATCTTCCCTAATCCTGATATGCAAGATGCACTTACAAATGATTTTTCTGATTTTGTAGCCTCTCATGGTCAAAGCGTTTCTGCTCTCTATGACAAGTATAGGAAGGATGCTCACTCTTGGTGGTACCTCTATGGCCACAAATTGCCACACCTCCAAGTTTTCGCAATAAATTTTTATCAAAAGTTTATGAATTTTTACCCACTCTCTATATTTGGTTTTATCATTTAAAAATTACTATTTTCAAATTTGAAGTTTGATTTACATAATTCTTAGTTTAAAAACTCTAATGAGAGCTCCCTTTGCTTCAATAGGTTGCTAGTTGTTCTTCAGCCGAATGGAATTGGAGTACATACTCCTTCATCCACTCAGTGAAGTGCAATCAATTGGCATCAAGCAAAGCAGAGGAGCTAGTTTACATGCATTCCAACTTGTACCTTCTTGGTCACAAAGATGATGAGTACAAGGAAGAGTCAACAAAGTTTGTGGAATGAAGAACCAAAGCAAACTGACTTGGATCTTTCTTTTGTTGCATAAACTTCAATTTTTGAGGAGACGAGTTGCCAGCAAGTGGCAGTGGGATTCCATCATCTAATGTTAATGTTGATGACAATGGGTTCGATCATCTAATGTTAATGTTGATGACAATCTTGGTCTCAATGATGACCCATATGATGCTGATTAGTGAACTGATTACTAATTGTATTATTTAAATGTTAAACAATGATTATCTATCATGGTATTCAAGTTTGATCATTTTGATATTGAAACTGAATTAAAATTAGTATTTTATGTTCCAAATTTTGAAATTTGTGATGGTTTTGTTTAGCATATGCATTGGTATATGACATTCTACACTTAATTCTGTTTTTAGGCTACATATATATATATATATATATATATATATATATATTATTATTATTATTATATTTTTGTACAGACATACCCAAAATGTACCCAACCCCCCAAAAAGTCTGCCATACCAGTGTACCCGTACCTGATTCGGCAACTTAGCCTTGGAATTTTAGGATGTACAAAATTAAATGATGTTTAATAAGATTGATAGCTTAATGTAATTTTCTGATGGAAGTGTCATCATGAATTTAAGTGGAATGGTTTCCAAATGAATTTAACAGAAAGGTGTACATATTGGTCCTTTAGCCTCCTTATTATGGTAAACCGTAAAGATGAACTGCTTTACAAAATATATTATACTAGTACCTCCTAAAAGTTTGACGTTGTCTTATTTATTTTTATATTCCTGTAATTCCAGCTCCGCATTCTATAACCTTGCATACAGACCACAAGCAGGAAGAAACAATATTTGATCTGCTTACGGGAGAATCTGATCATAATCTAGAGTAGGATGGTATAAGTGAATACATAAAATTGAACATTGTAACAACTATGAACCAGGGACTACAATATGATGGAGCGCTCTCTGATTAAGTTGAGCAAAGAACAAAATAAAACAAGAGCAGAGCTGGTTCACAAGAAGCACTAAATCGCACAAAAAGTAGAGAAAACAGAAATGACAAAGTTATATTCCAACTGTTATTTTGCACACTGCTGCGATGTAATTTCCATTTACAGTCAGGATGTACTTATCCATTTTTTCATCCAAATTAGCACCCATGATGCACATAATGACATTGCCAAAATACAAAAATAAGCAATGCTCATGCAACTAAATGGTAATCTACATACCAAATTAATTCATTAGATTATTTTACTATGTTTCATACTCACTAGATCTACGTTAGGAATGTCAAGTCCACGAGCAGCAACATCTGTAGCAACCAATACTGAAAATTTCCCTTCACGAAACCCATTCAATGTCTTTTCTCGTTGATACTGAGAAATATCACCATGTAAGGCCTCACAAGGAATTCTGCTACCCAGAGCTACTGAAACATCATCAGCATCTCGCTTTGTTTGTGTGAACACTATAGTCTTGCCACCTTTTGCATAAACCTGTATACAAATGTAAACAAACCACAGTTAAAGACTTGATCAAAATACATACTAGATAGATAGCCATTTGGCCCTTTCTTTATATCTTGAATGTGTTAATTTCTTCATGAATTGAATCTGTTATAAGTTATACTGAAAGAGCTTTAAAATGAATGTGAACTAAAAATCATTATCACCGACCAATCTAAGTTCCTAGAAACATAACATGTTTCTTTAATGGCAACTTGTCTTACAAAGTTCGTTTGTGCCAGAAAAAATGTTTGTATATGCCAGGAGGGTCAAAATGTAAAAGAATTGTTTTTCAAACAAAATGAATTAAGTATTTAAATTCATTTCTGCATTCCTTATTACACAAAGCTTATTTAGCCCTTCACGAAATGAAGCCCTTTGCATATTGTTTGTGAGATGAGGAGCCATGAAAAGATACACAGGTTTTCAGACACTCAAAATAAAGTATGTCTTGGAGCAGTATGCAATAGAAAGTTGGGTAATAAGAACTTAAAATACAGCAAGTCAACAAATCTGGGAGCAACAAATTGAAATCAAAGTTTCTGTAATTAAGTTCTCTGTCTCCTTTAATTGATTCTCAACTTGCCTTTGACTGTAAGGCCGCATGCCCTGTTCCTGTTAAGTTTTACATCACTTTGTATCTGTTTTTTGCAACTTGAAATTAGCTAGAGAGCAATGATCTATCTACAGAACGAGCATCTCGACCACAAGGTCATGCACTTACTCATTAAAAGTTTTTTGTTTTTCCTTGTTTGCCTTTTCATACTTTCTGGTTAAGAGCATCCTTAAATCTAAAATCCCATCATACAAGGGAGCTGCCCCTCTCAAACACAGGAGAATCATTAACTTCATAACGATTTCTCCATTTGTTGGTACATTTTGTTGCTGCCCATTGGACAAGTCTGGTAATTTTTACATCAACAAAACTATCAACCAACATATTACTAAGTACTATTACTTTTATATCTCTCAATGTACTTTACATAATTTTTTCTAAAGATAGGTAAGCTAGTTATTTTTAAAATTTATTTAACTTTTAATATTTCAAATTCATTTATTAAACTTTAATATTTAATATTTTTTAGTTTATTAAATATTTTAATAATCCTATTTTCAGGCTAAAGTATGTATATACTATAACTATACATTTCTTCTTTTTTTGGTATGGAAGTACCCAAAATGTACACAACCTTTTCTAACCATACCGTTGTACCTGAGCTGATAACTTAGTTCCAAACATACTAGGATAAAGCTCATACAGAAAAAGATGCTACCATTTAGAACATGAAACATACCATAATGAGGTCCCCTAGAATGGATCGCTTAGAGGTGGTGGTTGTTGCAACTGCATAAAGTTTAATTCCTTCTGCCAACTTTTCATCACTGTCACCCACCTGCAAGAAAATTATTCCGTTTAGTATTAAAACATAAATCCCAACCTAAGATAAACATTGAAGAGCGAGGTGCTTTAAATTATATTTAGAAAGTATCCAAAACTCATCCCATTGCTTTCCACAGTTCATTTTAATTTTAGAACTTACCAATAGCTCAAGGATGCCTTTTATACTTAAAGACAAGAAAAATATTATTAAGAAAAATCAAAGACCCATAATTATTTAAATACCTTGGACCACTCCATTCTGATGATAACCACGTGTTAATATAAATTGTAGTTCTGGACATGTATAACAAGCCAATGCATTCTTAGTGGTACCAGATAAACTATGATATACAACACCTTAGAGAGCTTACCAAGAGAGAAAAAAGAATGCTAGAAAAAATTAGGTTCTTCTAGCACTCATTAAGCCCAAAACAATCAACAGAAGGTCAATACATTGAGTTTCTGACAAAGGCTATGAAACCAGAATTGTAAAGAGCCAAAGAACAATTCCAACATAACTGTCCAAATATAATCACAGGATGTGATATCAAAATCTTATTTCTGTGATAAGTGATGAAACCACACTTCCAACATAACTTTAAAAATGAAATCAAGAGATGCGATATTGACATTGAATTTCTGAGAGAGGTGATGAATCATGAAACTGTAAACAAAAAGGTTCAAGGAATATATACTGCAGGGCTTCAGCTTCATTGAATGGTGAAACATCTTCAGGGAGATAATGAATCAGCAGACTGTCTATTAAATCATGGGGCTGATCCCCGCATCACTAGTCACACAGAATTCAACTTCTTGGAGAAAACTATAAGCTATCATTCTAGTTTAGATCCTCATAGGCTACCTAAATATTAAGAGGAGGCTTAGAATCTCAATGGACTACTATATTCTTTACACATCTACCTACCTTCTCATCTATTCATGCACTCACATGGTTGGATGTTCAAGAGATTTTATCAGTTATGTCTTCAGCTGAAAGA
>VDFB02145606.1:0-24848 GCA_007258455.2 Sequoia sempervirens | reverse complement strand
TAGCATCAACATAGAAGAAATGAGGAGCACATCCTAGAGCACATTTTGAACACCTACACAACACTATTTTATATGTTTATCAAATTTTCTCAAAAGCACTTGGAAACCAAGTACCAAAGACATCATCTCAACACATTACACATCACTAGAAACTACACCACAAAGATATATCCATGTACTCACAACACTTCCCCAATATCTCAACTATACATGCACAACCTGCAACAACCTGTCTTCCTCTTTTTCACAAATTGCTCAAAATCCTTGGCATCTTCATCATGCAATAAACTTCCTCAACACATAGTTGACATCAATGACAACACCAACCTATAGATATCCCGTTAACATCAATGACAACACCTTCATACTTGCAACATCTCCAATTTGTACCCATGCTCAAAATTTTAGAGCCTATCCTCTAATTCTTTAATCCTAGCATCTCACTCACTGTCCTTTTGTCGGTATGTCTTAACATTTCTTCTAGCTTATTTATTCTTTGCATTGCTTCCTATAATTCCTTATTAACATTCCTTTCTTCAATAAAAATTTCCTCATCCTTTTCTAAAAATTTCTCATCTCCCATTTCACTTGTGTATTCATAACCTTTTGAAACAAGGCTTTTTGGAGACCTTCTCATCATTTTCCTGGCTAAAAAAAATCCTCTAGATCAAATTCAAGGGTACTAGTATAATACCAAGATTGTACAAAAAGTGTCTTTACCTTGTCACCAAAGGAATTCTCCTCTAATTATTTATCTATTTCTATCATTACAACATCCTCTTACTACTTTTTAATTGATCCTCTCATGGACCCCTTCTTTCTTAGGCAATGTGATCACCTCCTGGGTTGTGCAGGTCTTTTCTACCCTTTTGTAGGTACAAAAGAAGAAGCTCCATGCTTTCTTTTCTTACCCTCTTGTGACCTCTTGGAAGCATGGGTTTCTTATTTTCTCTCTACTGTAGGCTACTTGGTAGAGGCTACAAGCTGAGTTCCCTACAAACCCCACTATTTTGTCTCTCCCATGCTACAATGAATAATATAAATTTCTAATTTCTTTGGTAGCAAAGAAATGAATTGTAGAACCTTTTTACTTTCCATTTATTTTTTTAAAATTTATTTGGTAGCAAAGTGATGAGTTATAGAACTTCATAACCTACTAACAAAGCTTCATTTAGAAATAAAATGGAGTGGTAAGATTATTATAAGTCTTGTCATGTATTTTGGAGGTTATAAAACTAAAGAAAATAACAACAATTTTTAATAGAAAACCAATAAAAATGAAGGGGTTAGTTATATAACTTTCTAACTCACCACCAAAGTTATATAAATTCTAACATTATCGATACAAATTAAAATGAACTAGAAGAATAAAGAATTTGAAACTTTTATGACGTCGCTTACCCATTTTTGACCAAGATATAATCCTAACTAAAAAATGATGCCTCAAATAGTTTGGAAAAAATATTGGAAAATTTTGAGGAAAACAATTGACCCTAAGTGGGCGCAAGGACTACAAAGTATGAAGGATGAACATAGAATATTAAGAAAAAGACTAGTGTCTTATCCATTGGGCCATAATTTTTATAGAAGGGGAAAAAGAATAACATGTTGGTCAAAGAAAAAAATAAAATGGGAAGGAAAAATTGATAACTAACTATGAAAATAGAGAATAGAAATGGGGATATATATTGTCATTGATGTCAAAAGGGAATCTCATAGATGTCAAGAGGTAATTGGATTGATGGGAGATCATTGGAAGACTAGATGTCATTGATGTAAGTGGATCAACCATAGGTTGTTTGATGAAGTATGATGGAGAGAAGAGCATATTTGACATGTTTTGTAGAACATGTTTCTAGTAGTTTGTAGAGAAAACTATTAGAAGATCCAATGTGGGCTTGTTGTGCTCATTTTAGAGGTGTGGTTTATAGGTTTAGAGGATAAGAATGGAGATTAGAATTGAGTTATATCTGATCTCTAGTCAAATTAGGGTTTAGCAAAAAAACCCTAAAAGCCTCAGTCATGGCACCTTCACAAAATTTATAATTGATCATTGACTGGTGATAGGTCATTACTGATAGCTTATGTTATGACTTAAGCCTTCGAAGCCATGAAGAAATCAGCCCCTCGACCTTGGTGTTACCAGCTTGACAAGTGATGAATACTTTAATCTTACCTAAGTTCATAAACAAATATTTGACTCCATATGATCAAAATTTGAGGTTTTGCAATAGACGATTGAGCGAATCCCACGCGCCCACACTGCTCAAATGGCAATGTCAATAGTTTTCCACATAAGCACAAAAAAGTGACAAGTGTCTCGATGGGTCTAAGCTTAAGGTTCTTGGTAAAGTAAGTTCTCTGGTTAGTGTGAGGACATGTGTACAAAGTGATGGCATAAGCAAACTGACGGCATCCTCCTGCCATTCCCCTAGGGGTTACTGGGTCCCTATGTTGGCATTGCAAAAATATGGTATGAAAACTTGTGTCCTTGATGATGTCAACAAAAGGGTGTCCAAAGAAGAATATGTGTCTGGTGCCCTAAGTGAAGATCTATGGTGTTGTTTAAGAGAAATGTAATCCAACTATTATGTTTCAAGGCTAAGGGTTCAAACGATAACCATTAAAGGATAGTGCAAAGATTGCATATCAACGGTTTGAATTCAAAGATTTGATTCTGCAATAGTTGGGTGGTGGAACGAACAAAATAAGCTACGAAAATAGTTGCAAATTGACATAGAAAGCAAAATTAATTGCTTTAATTTCTCTAGCTATTCATTTTGATTGGTGATGAGATGTGTAGATGGTGGGACGAAGAAAAAGATAGTTATAAAATCAGATAGAGATCAATCGTGCAAGGAATGGAATTTAATGCATATCTAATCTAGGGTTTGACATTTTCTAAAATTAGCAAATGCAATGAATTAGGTTGGTGGTCTTTGGCTTAAGGTGTGGGAAGCTTTTCAATGAAGGTATGGGTGAATAGGAAAACAAAAAATTGTCTAAGTGTGAACAACAAACCGAATGCAGAAGAGAGAGACTGAGACCAAATATAGAGAATAGAACCTAGGGTTTTGCATTCAATTTTTGGAAGAGGTGTAACATAGTGAAAAAATGGGAGAAGAGAAGAATAGAGGAATGAATTGTTGAGATAACAGAATGAGATAGAACATAGGATGTTCTAAATAGTTGAGAATGTACAGTTGCAGATCAAGTCTGTAACAGTGAATTGGATTCAATTGAATCATATGTAATATGAAGTTTGTAACTCCATAATCCTTATTGTAAAACTAATTGGTTGGTTCCATTAGTTAGCTAAGTGGGTACTTAGTTAGGGATTTGATACTTAATTAGAGTTGGTGCTCTTAAATCAGGGGATTGGTTTCTCCTTAGGGTTGGTGCCCTTAAAATTTCTAACCAATGAGGTTTTATTGTGAGGTTGTATTAGGATAGTAGATCCTAGCTGCTATTCTCACTGTGGTTTTTCCCATATTGGGTTTTCCATGTACATCTAGTGTTATGTTTTTTTGTTAATCTCTCTACATATACTTTTATATTGGTCTAAAAGTATTAAAGAACTACTTATAATTGATCTATTGATCAACCCCCCTCTCAGTAGATTGTTGTATTCCAACATAGGGGACAATTCATTTCACATTTTTTATAACTTTCAATGTCGTCCAATGTAAGGAAGAATAAAGGGAATAAAATTAAGGAAATATATGATAAATGTGTTCTTTCCACATATTTATTGCTAGAATGAATGGTTTTACCATTCACATTTTCTTAAGTTAACTTAGGGGTAGTTTTGCATTCAATAATTTATAACTATATTTTAATTTGTTTTTTGTATGTTGGTTACCTACCTTCTCATACCGAATTTCTCGAGCCTTTTTAAGGCATGTTGTGTACATTTTTTCACATCTCAATTCATTTTTTTTCACTCCTAGTGAAATAGATTCTCCTGTTGCTTCTCTCATCCATGAAGGTTTCTTTTGGTTTGCATTTGCTCCTAGGTGTTTTTCTCTAACATGGTATCAGAGCCTGTCTTCTACAACCATCTTCCATACTAAGAGTCTTCGCCAGGTGTGATTTTCCAGAGGCATTTGGCATCATTTTTGTTTGGGCGTGTTCCTAGATGATTTGAAGGTAGCTGATTGATGGCATTTTTAATTTATGAAGTTCACCATTTATTTTCCTACATGGATTTTCTATTTGGAGGTGTGTTTTTCTTCTTTCAGGGCTCTAATTACTCTTCAAGTGGTACATTTCTTTACGAATATATAAGCACGTTATTTTTTGTGAATATTGAATCAATTGTTGAGAAGGAACGCCATTTTTTTCTACTAAAGAGGAATCGATTGTCACTCTATGCAATCGCTTAATAGCTTCTATAAGCACTAAAATCTACAAAATAGCTTAAACCTCAACACACATTAGCATGGGTTAGTTTAAACTAAGCAAATAAAATAGTGCTCCTATGAGATATTCCAACATGCTTCATAATGCAAACAAAACAACAAAAGATCAAATAAACTAATTGAGAGCATACAAAAAGCATGGTGCATGCCTATCCCATAGTGGATTGGTACTACTTTGATGTAGAAAGTAGCCCTTTCCCAACCCTTGATAAGCTTGATGATGGATGTGTGATGAACAAAATGGCAAGAACCTAACTATGAATGATGAAATCTATGCTTAATTGAATGAAAATATGGATGATTTGTGGATTCAAATGACAATAATAAACTTGTGAATGATTGTGGATTCAAATGAGCATAATGATCTTACATGGATTGTAATGCCATACAAAATAGAGAAGGCCTCTATTTATAATGAAGAAGGGTGGAAGAGTGAAGCATAGGAAGAATGTGGGATTAAAAAAGGGGCCAATGGAATTGTGCCACTTGTCAACATGCTAATGAAGGGAGATGGAGCACATTTTGAACAATGTGCAAGATTAAATGCATGTAGGTGGATTTGAATTTGAAGAAGTGACTTGCAAGAGGGAATGTAAGAGGAAATAATGCCAAGTTGGCTCAAGGAGAGGACATGTAAGAGCCTTAAATGCCAAGTTGGAGGACACAAGTCCTTTGGGAGGGAGAATTCAAATAAGTGAGATATTCCAAGAATATGCCATATTTGGATGAAAAAGGAGGAATTAATAAATCAAATAAATTTATTTACATGTGCAACTTGTAAAAGCTTGAGGAATGGAGGATTAGTGTTAGGAGTTAATTATGATTAATGAAGTTAGTTTGATTTGACATTTGATTTAGATACTTAGATTTATTTAAATCAAATGAGAGTATAGTAGGGAGATTTTAATTAAATAAAATGATTTATTCAATTAAATAAAGAACTTTAGGATAAAATAAAGTTAATTTATTTAATCACATTGAGAACATTAGGATTTGATTAAATAAAATTGATTTATTTAATCAAAGAGGAAAATTAGAATTTAATTAAATAAAGTTGATTTATTTAATTAAAGGAGGAATTTGATGAAATAACCCAATAACGTGTATTATCTAATTAAGGAGGAAATTTAATGAATTTAATTAAATAAAGATTATTGAATTAAATGATTAGTAAAGAAGTGATCAAGGAAGAATTGAAGTTAGTGAATCAGAGTTGAGTGCATGATATCAATCAAGATAATTTAAGCGTCTACATTTTTCCCCTCTTTGAAGAAATGTACTTGCTATGTTAGTTCAAAGAATAATCTTATCAAGTTCAAAATTTTAAAAAAATCTATTTTTTTTTAATGCACCACTGTTACCCTTGCAAAAAGTACGTTGGTACAATTCCCCCTCAAGAGATCAACTGAAAAGTTTGATTTGAGGATCGATCTCATGAAAAAGAGGTTCAAGATGGATGTATGGATGGTTATGATGATGATGCAAATGAGATGGTTTTAAGATGCTTAGAATAACCAATCTATATTATGTAATGATGAGAATGCAATGCATGTGAGATGATCAGTATTTCCTATTATGATATGATATGAATGATATGCAGTATGATGATAGTTTGTGGATGCATGATGGATGCCTTGGTGATGTTTAGGTCAAATGCCATGGTACCATGTTAGCACAGAAAAAAGGAAGAATAAATGAGATGATGAAAAAATGATCCAACAAGTCCATGATTTGTCGATACTTTATTAGAGACAATGATGAGAGACGATGATGTTTCTTTTATCAGAGATTGGGATTTTAAAAGGGCTTACTTACCTTATGTTTGATAACACACATAAGCATGATGCATCAAGGTATAAAGAACCATGATGGCATTGTACATAGTGCGATGTACTTTGACCTGACAATTAGATAGGAGTATCCTTGTTCACACTTGACATATGGAAACCTTACTAGGATTTACTTCAGATATTTCAAACCCCTCAGACCAAAACATGGAAGGGAAAAACCTAACAATGTAATAGTCAACAAGCTATCCAAAGTACCTTCCATCCATACCTAATAAAGCAAGTATTCGCCAAGGTTATATTACAAGAGCATCCAACAAGCACAGAAAACAAAAGATAATGATCGTTGCCCCATTCCTTTCTCTCTAAATTTTTTTGTTTAGACATCATCGAGAGGTCATTGGAATGAGCATAATATGATAAGTCAACAAGACAAAGATCAAGTAAACAAACAAGCTAATGTTTTTCATACCTCTAGCCAAGACTAAACTATGGTGATGCATGTTGTTGATGTCCATTGTAGGAAGGATGCATCCTAGGACATGATGTTATCATATGATTTGGGATTGACTAGATAATGGGCTATTAATATCGAGAGTTGACCAACTTGTTTACCTACTAACCTAGACTTGAGACCTTTGACATTTGAGTTTTCACTTTTAATCTACTAGACTTGTTTCTAATTGTGTTGCCAAAGGTTGAAGATGACGATCATTTATTATGAACGGATGTTTATTTCAGGTGATCATGAAATGGGATGGATGGATTTTTCAAATATTTTGGATGTTTTTGATGTTTTTGAAATGTTTTGAGGCTATTTTTGGTATCTTCAAGATGTTTTACAAATGTTTTGATTTTCAAAATTTCCAATGCTTTTGTGTTTCCTAAGATTTTGACCAAAAATGTAACTCAAAGACCTATCCCAGTTTATTTTCAAATGGATTGCTAGTTTATTATGATGGACTCCTAAAGGACTGACCTAGGGTGTCTTGGGGGCACATCGATGATGGGCTTACCTACATTCAGAGCTTAGAGACCTATAGTTTGACAAGACGACTCTATTTCTAAATTTTTCTAATTTTTTGACCTGTTTTGGATTTTTGATATGTTTTGAATGTTTTTGGGTTTTCTAATTTTATGAATGTTTTTGGATTTTTTGATTTTCTAGAAGATTGCGAGAATATACACGAATCTGATCTGATGTAGGTATAAGAACATGCCCCCATCATGGTACAATAGACAACTCTGATATAGGTAGGACAAACTGACCTTAGGAATGTGCCAAGTAGTACTAGGAGGGATCATGATACAAACACAGGATCAAGCCATGATGCGGACGCGGATGGGTGATGGATGGATATATGGAAGTGTGATGGATGGATGATAAAGAACAAGTCGTAGAGATCATGGTGGATGGAGAGTTCTTTATCTACACAAGGTGCCTAATTGCCAGGTTTTCACCAAGGTACTTGCCGAAAGTGCCACTGAAGTGGTTTTCACTAGAGGATGATTTTTTTCTTTACTGTTTTCAATCCTTTTTCTATTTTTTTTGGATTTTTACATTTTTGGATTTTTTTGGATTTTTGGATTTACACCTTGCATGTTTTGGTATAATTTTTTTTGAGATGGGAGCTATTGATAGGCTCATACAAAGGTTCACCTTCTATTGTTGATAACTCATATGCTCCTAATTTGTAGCTCGTTGTGATGATGAAGGGTCCCAACCAATTAGGTTCAAACATTCCCTTGTTGTCTGGATTTGGTACATTTTTTTGATTCTCTACAAGGAATTATTGCTTAGGGACATTTTTTTGGGATATCCAGTAGCAACCTGATTGTTTCCATAGCATCTTCTGCCCTATTGTTTTCCCTTGGTATTTGTTCAAATGTGATGTCGATGAAGAACTCTTTGAGGCTTTCCACCAGTCTCTTGTATGGAGTCAATTTGTCATCCTTGGTTTGGTATTCATCATTGACCTAGTTGATGATAAGTTGTGAGTCTCCATAGACCTTGAGTGCCATGATCTACCATTGTACTACTATTCTGAGTCCTATAACAAGAGCCTCATATTCTACAATGTTATTTGTGCAAGGAAAAGATAGCTTATATGACTTGGGTATGCAATCTCCTTGTGGTGTAATGAAGAAGACTCCTGCTCTTGACCCATGTTGTGTATAGGACCCATCAAAATATACTTTCTAGTGATTTTCCAAACTTAGGTTAATATATTGACTCATCGAGGAACTCTGATACAAGTGGGTTCTCTGAATACATCGGTGTTCCTGCTAGCTAATTTGTAATTACTTGTCCTTTAATGTCCTTTCGTTCTACATACTCAATGTCGTGTATCATGATCATGACCCATTTAGTTGTTCTCCCTATGAGTGTTTCTTTAGAAAGCAGATCTTGAGAGGGTTTATCTTGGAAATGATTTTTATTTAGTGAGCCAACATATAGTGTCTGAACTTATGTGTTGCGAACACCACTGCTAAGCAAGCCTTTTCAATGAATGTGTAATTCATCTCATGTCCCACCATGGTTCTTTTGATGTAGTGAATAGCTATCTCTTTTCCATTTTCATTATGTTGTGCTAAGATAGTGCCAAGGGCTGCTATTGTTTCTAATATATATAGGATCATTGGCTTTCCTAGAATTGGTGGCATAAGAACTAGTGGTGTGAGCAAGTACTCCTTGATTTTGTTGAATGCCTAGTCACATTTCTCATCCCATTTGTATGCTTCCCCCTTGTGGAGTAGATGAGAATATGGGATAGCCTCATCTGCCAATTGTGCTATGAATCGACATACGGATTGGAGTCTTCCCTACAAACCCCTTAACTGCTTCAATGTCTTTGGTAACTCCATCTCGAGAATTGCTTTGAATTTGGTGGGTTCTACCTCAATTCCCCTCATAGATATAATGTACCCTAGGAGCTTGCCTAATTTTACACCAAAGACACACTTTTTTGAATTGATCCTAACCTTGTATTCTTCTAGCCTGTCAAAGATGGAGCTTAGATCTAGTATGTGATCCCAATGCTTCTTTGATTTTTCCAATATGTCATCCACATAGTCTTCCATAGTTTTGTGAATCATGTCATGGAAAATTAGTGTCATACCTATCTAGTAGGTAGCTCCTACATTTTTCAACCCAAATGACATCATGTTCTAGCAGTAAGTTCCCCATGGGCAGGTGCAAGCTGTTTTGTGTTGGTCATCTTTAGCTATCATGATCTGATTATACCCTAAGAACCCATCCATTAATGACAACATTTCATGTCCTATTGTTTGATCCACAATCATGTCGATATTAGGAAGAGGGAAGTCATCCTTGGGGAATGCCTTATTTAGGTCCTTGAAGTTTGTGCAGATGCGGATGCCCCCAGTGGGCTTTGAAACAGGTACAAGATTTGAAACCCACTCTGGATAATCAATTGGTCGTATGAAGTCAGCATCAAGGAACTTTTATAATTCCATCTTGACCAATAATGTTATTTCTGGATGCATCTTTCTCAGTTTTTTTCTTAAGGTTTTGCTTCTGGGTAGACGAATAGATGGTGAAACATATGGAAACCTTACTAGGATGTACTTTAGATATTTCAAACCTCTCAAGCAAAAACATGGAAAGGAAAAATGTAAATATGTAATAGTCAACAAGCTGTCCAAAACACCTTCCATCTATACCTAATAAAGAAATTATTCACCAAGGTTATATTACAAGAGTAGCCAACAAACGTAGCAAACAAAAGATAATGATCGTTGCCCCTTTCCTTTTCCTCTAAATCACTTTGTTTAGACATCATCAAGAGGTCATTGGAATGAGTGCAATAAGATAAGTCAACAAGACAAAGATCAAGTAAACAATCAAGCTAATGTTTTTCATACCTCTAGCCAAGACTAAACTACGGTGATGCCCAATGTTGATGTCCACAGTAGGAAGGATGCATCTTAGGACATGATGTTATTAGATGATTTGGGATTTGACTGGATAATGGGCTATTAATACCGAGAGTTGACCAACTTTTTTAGCTACTGATTTTGGTATCTTGAAGATGTTTTACAAATGTTTTGATTTTTAAAATTTCCAATGTTTTTGTGTTTTCTAAGATTTTGACCAAGAACCTAACCTAAAGACCTATCCTCGAGGCCTCGGGGGCTGATCAAAGATTATCCTTGCCTATGTTATACATGCAAAGACAACATAGTTTGACTGACACAAACTCGTTTATTGTTGAGATATGCACAAATGGATTGCCAGTTTATTAGGACGAACTCCTAAAGGACTGACCTAGGGTGTCTCAAGGGCATATCGATGATGGCCTTTCCTACGTTTAGATCTCAGAGACCCATAGTTCAACAAGACGACTCTATTTCTGAATTTTTGACCTGTTTTGGATTTTTGATATGTTTTGAATGTTTTTGGGTTTTCTGATTTTATGAATTTTTTTGGATTTTTTCATTTTCTAGAAGATTGCAAGAATATACATGAATCCGATCCGATGTAGGTATAAGAAATTCCCCCAACGTGGTGTGATAGACTACTTTGATATAGGTAGAAAAAACTAACCTTAGGAATGTGCCAAGTAGTACTATGAGGGATCATGATACAAACACATGATCAAACTATGATGCAAACGTGGATGGGTGATGGATGGAGATATGGAAGTGTGATGGATGGATGATGTAGAACAAGCTATAGAGATCATGGTGGATGTAGAGTGCTTTATTTACACAAGGCACCTAAATTCCAAGTTTTCACCAAGGTACTTTCCCAAAGTGCCACCGAAGTGGTTTTCACTAGAGGACAATTTTTTTCTTTATTGTTTTCAATCCTTTTTTGGATATTTTTGGATTTTTGGA
Source organism: Sequoia sempervirens (assembly GCA_007258455.2). Classification (NCBI taxonomy): domain Eukaryota; kingdom Viridiplantae; phylum Streptophyta; class Pinopsida; order Cupressales; family Cupressaceae; genus Sequoia; species Sequoia sempervirens. Next base: position 13,780 of record VDFB02145606.1, on the reverse strand, counting down.
TTTACACCTTGCAAGTTTAGCCATAATTATTTTTGAGATGGGACCTATTGATAGGATCCTATAGAGGTTCACCTTCTGGTGTTGATATCTGACATGCTCCTAATTTGTAGCTCGTTGTGATGATGAAGGGTCCCAACCAATTAGGTTCAAACTTTCCCTTCTTGTCTGGATTTGGTACATTTTTCTGATTCTCCTTCAATACAAGCTCTTCGACTTGAAAGGTTTGACTCCTAATCTTCTTGTTATAGCTCCTCTTGAGAAGGTTTTGGTAGACTTGCAAATGGTTTAAGGCATCCATGCACCACTCATCCAATTACTCCAGCTAGTTTAATCATGATACCCGATATCCTTCATCTGTAATGAGGGTTTGCAGTGATATCCTTAAGGATGGGAGCTTGATCTCAATGGGAAGGATGGCTTCTGATCCATAGACCAGGGAGAATGGAGTTGCACCTATAGGTATGCAGACACTCATTCAGTAGGCCCATAAGGCGAGATTCAACTGTAGGTGCTAGTCACGACTAACTTCATTGACTATTTTCTTTAGGGTTTGCAAGATGGTTTTATTCGTAGACTTAGCTTGGTTGTTTCCTTGGGGGTAGTATGGACTAGAAAAGTGATGTTGGATGTTAAATTTTTGGCATAGGTCTCGAACATCTTGGTTTTTGAAAGGTGTCTCATTATCTGAGGTAATGGCTTGAGGGACACCATAGCGGAAAATTAGGTAGTTCAAGATGAACTTGGAAATCTGCTTTCCTGTAATATAGTTCATGGGAATGGCCTCTACCCACTTCATGAAATACTCATTGGTGGTGATGGTGAACTTATGTCCACTGGATGAGGTGGGTGTGATTTTTTTGATGAGATCAAGCCCCCATTGTGAAAAGGGCCAAGGTGTAATGATTGGGTAAAGCTCTTGAGCTGGTGCATGAATGAGATCCCCATGTTCTTGACATTGCAGACACCTTTGGACATAGTCATGAGCTTCTCTCTCCATTGTAGGCTAATAGTACCCAGTCCTCAACAGTTTCTTAGCCAAGTTCATACCACTCAAATGTGACCCACTAATGCCATTGTGTACCTTGGTCAAAGTAGTAAAAGCTTCCTCCGTATTAAGGCATCGTAACAAGGTTCCCTCGATACTCCTATGGTATAGTGTGTCTCCTAAGAGAACAAAGTGGGATGACTTCTTGAAAAATGTTCTTTTAAGGTTTGGGGTGATATCACCAGGGAGGACTCCTATTCTCAAGTAGGTGTATATATCATGATACCAAGGATCACCAGGACCAACAATTTCAAACACAAATTCAGACTCTGGTACCTCAAATGCTGGTAAGAGAAGCTACTCTACAAGGAATTCTTGCTTAGGGACGTTGTGTGGGATATTCAGTAGCAACCCGATTGTTTCCATATCATCCGTAGCCCTGTTGTTTTCCCTTAGTATTTGTTGAAACGTTATTTCAATGAAGAACTCTTTGAGGCTTTCCACCAGTCTCTTGTATGGAGTCAATTTTCCATCCTTTGTTTGGTATTCATCATTGGCCTGGTTGATGATAAGTTGTGAGTCTCCATAGACCTTGAGTGCCATGATCTCCCATTGTACTGTTATTTTGAGTCCTATAACAAGAGCCTCATATTCTATAATGTTATTTGTGCAAGGAAAAGACAAGTTGTATGACTTGGGTATGCAATCTCCTTGTGGTGTAATGAACAAAGACTCCTACTCCTGATCCATGTTGTGTGTAGGATCCACCAAAATATACTTTCTAGTGATCTAAGGCACTTAGGTTAAATATTGACTCATCGGGGAACTCTGATACAAGTTCGTTCTCTAAACACATCGGTGCTTCTGCTAGCTAATCTACAATTAGTTGTCCTTTAATGGCCTTCCATGCAATGAGTTTTATCTGGTGCGCCAACATATAGTGTCTAAACTTTTGTGCTATGAACACCACTGCTAAGCAAGCCTTTCCAATGAATGTGTAATTCAGCTCATGTCCCACCATGGTTCTACTGATGTAGTAAATAGCTCTCTCTTTTCCATTTTCACCATGTTCTAAAAGAGTGCTAAGGGTTGCTATTGTTGATATATATAAGATCAATGGCTTGCCTAGAATTCATGGCATGAGAACTGGTGGTGTGATCAAGTACTCCTTGATTTTGTTGAATTCCTAGTCACATTTCTCGTCCCATTTGTATGCTACCCCCTTGTGGAGTAGATGATAATATAGGATAGCCTTATTTTTCAATTGTGCTATGAACCGACGGATGGATTGGAGTCTTCCCTGTAAACCCCTTAACTGCTACAATGTCTTTGGTGCCTCCATCTCGAGAAGTGATTTGACTTTGCTGGTCTCTACCTCAATTCCCCTCATAGATACAATGTACCCTAGCAGCTTTCCTGATTATACACCAAAGACACTTTTTTGGATTGAGCCTAACCTTGTATTCTTCTAGCCTATCAAAGATGGAGCTTAGAGCTGGTATGTGATCCTAACGCTTCTTTGATTTGGCTAATATGTCATCCACATAGTCTTCCACAGTTTTGTGAATCATGTCATGGAAAATTAGTGTCATAGCTCTCTAGTAGGTAGATTCTACATTTTTCAACCCAAACGACATCGTGTTCTAGTAGTAAGCTCCCCATGGGTAGGTGAAAGTTGTTTTGTGTCGGTCATCTTTAGCTATCAAGACCTGATTATACCCTAACAACCCATCCATCAATGACAACATTTCATGTCCTATTGTTTGAATCACAATAATGTCGATATTGGGAAGAGGGAAGTCATCCTTGGGGCATTCCTTATTTAGGTCCTTGAAGTCAGTGCAGATGCAGATATCCCCAGTGGGCTTTGAAAAAGGTACAATATTTGAAACCCACTCTGGATAATCAATTGGTTGTATGAAGCTAGCATTAAGGAGCTTCTGTAGTTCCATCTTAACCAATAATGCTATTTGTGGATGCATCTTTCTCAGTTTTTGTCTTACTTCTTTTGCTTCTGTGTAGATGGCTAGATGGTGAACCACAACTTATGGATCAAGACTAGGAATTTTGGCGTATTTCCATGCAAAGTTTACCTTTCTTTCCCTTAGGAATGTAGCTACAAGTTTATGTTCTTCTAGAAAAATTTATTCTGCATAGAAGGTTATGTGTGGTGTTTCTTTTGTTCCCAAGTTGACCGAATTGCACTTTTCTGCTAAGAATGCTAACTTTTCCTAATGAATAGTACTAAGGGGAATATTGAATCCCTCATCCTCTGGCACCTCAGAGAGGTTTTCACCATTTGATATGTCCTTTGGTTTTACTATTTTCAATTCTTAGAGTGCCATAGTGTGGTTTTCACTCAAAGACCTAGATATTATTCTTAAATTTTCACTTTTGCGACTGAGGGATTCAATCATTTCCCCATAATAGCCATGTGTGTCTATCTCAATGTCGAACCCAACTTTGTGATCCCAATATGGTAGAGTATCTCATAATCCCATGAATTCTAAGAGAGCCTCATCATTTTCAAACGTGTCCAGAATCGGTGGTCCTCATTAGTCGTAATCGATGAGTTGGGGGTAGAATTTTCTTAGCTCATTAGTTTGGTCACTTGGTTTGAAAGATAGGGTACTAATCATAAAGAGGTTAGAATATTCAAAAAGAATGGGTAGATCAATTATGGGGCCCTTTTCACATACATCATTTATGTCAAAGGTAAAGTTATATAATGGTAAACCTGTAGACACCGGTAACTGGAGAGGAGCTTTGACTTTTCTAACCAAGGCACTTTTGCCAAGTATGGTTATTTTCGGAGGTGTACATCCAAGGCCAAGATTCCTTATGCACTTGTTAGGAATGATAGGTTCAAGAAGACCATTGCCATTTTTTCTGAGTTTCTTATTTTTGTTGTAGCCTCATCCTTGCATCATCTGTAGTCCTTTTTTGTTATCATCCATGGGAAGATCAGGCATGGGCCTTTCATCTTGGTATAGCAGACTTGATATGCCTTTTCTTGCACCATTTCTTGTCTTAGGTCTCCCAAGAATCTAAATTTGGAGGACTCTACTTTGAAGGTTTGGGATGAAGTGTTATTTGGATGCGGTTTCCATTGATATCTAGGAGATTGAGGTAGCTCTCCTATTACGAACGTGCTCTTTTTCATTTTGTAATCCCCACACCCACTGTCTTGGATAATGAATTTGATATCAGAGATTTCTAGAATGGAGGGTATCTTAGTCTCAAAAGTGGAGGCTAAGGTAGATGGGTCTACATATGAAGTCGTAGGGCCTTCATCATTCTTTGGGAATTGAGGGATTTTGTAGTACTTGGCTTCCAGATTCTTGCAATAATAAAATGGCTTGGGATCACCATGGACTGTGACCTCTTGATTTTGATAGGGAAACTTGACACATTGATGGAAGGTGGATGTGATAGTTTGCATTCCATGGATCCATGGGCACCCCAGGAGGATATCATAAGGTAATTAAAGATCAAGGACTTGGCATGCAGTTTCCATGATGGCTTGCCCTACTTGAATAGGGATTTAAATACTACCTTGAGACACTCTTTCCTAATCATCATATGCCCTGATTGTAATACCTTTAACTTTTTCAATGACGTCCTTGAAGGATCCCAGATTCTTTATTAGCTCGAGAGTATAGATATTTAGACCTACACCCCAATCAACCAAGACCCTTTTGACTTTATTTTTATGGACTAGGACTTCAAGATGGAGTGCGCAGTTATGAGATGGTTTCATTGGGAAGTCCTAATCAAAAAATGTTAGGAGATGTGGGGTAGTGATATGTCTGACCATAGCTTGGAACTGGTCTGCATCAAGATCTGTGGGGATAGTGGATGAAGCCAATGCTTCTTCTAGGATTTTCCTCTATGCAGGTGAGATCTTTAGTAACTCCATGATGGAGATCTGTACGAGGGTTATTTTTAGCTATTCCAAGAAATTATAACCTTTGGGAATAGATTTTGGATTAAAGGTTGGTTCCTTGCATGGTTGTGATGTTCTAGGAATGGTAACTCTGCCACCACATGTGGTGACTCCACAGTCGGCTTTGGCTCCCTTGAAATTGACAATAGTGACCCATTCATCTAAGGACACAACAACATGATCGTAAAAATGATTTACATTGCTATACTTTGTCTTTCCATTGTTGTTTCCTTTATTGTGATCTGGCATCAGATTCATGTATACCTTAAGGTCTTGATTTCCTATAGGTTTTTCAACATTTATGGTTCTATCATTGATAAGGTCTTGGATCAAGTTTTTTAGTCTCATGCAACTGATTGTCATATGTCCCTTAATTTTATGAAAATCACAAAGGTGATTTTCATTATACCATGGTGGTTTCACTTGTGGCTCTTGATAATTCTCATAAATGGGAATTTTAATGAGATTCTCTTATACTAGTTTTTTCATCACAAATTCAATTGATTCCCCAAGGGGTGTGTATTTTCATTTGGGGGGATACTTGTTCCGGGAGGGTGGTCCCCCTTGATTATTCAAATTAGTGACCACTTGATTGCTATGTTGTTGTGATAATATGGTGACTTGTGTGTTGTTTCAATTATTGTCTTGCGGTTCTTGATATGATTGCATTTTTTGCCTTGGGACACTGATAACAACTTTTGCATCAACCACACCATCGTTAGTGACATTCTTGTTATTTGCCCATGTGCGAGGTTTTTCGTTTTAACTAATTGATGGGAAGTTGTCTTGATAAGTAGGTGTCCCCCCTTTTATGATAAGGGATCTTTCGATGTTGAGCACCTTGGGGATCAACTGGTCATTTGTGGTGATGCATTGCATATTCAGATGGAATTCCAAGGTTCCTTCAAGATTAGCGATGATAGTGCAGATTTCTTGTTCTTCAAGCATAGTCAACATGCTCCTGTTGGCCTTGGATCACCATCATTGTAAGAAGGATGTGAATATTTCCCCCTTAGCTTGTTTGAGAGAAGATAGTTCTTTCGTAGTTCTTTATAAATGCGTCCACAATTTCTTGGAACTTTTTGATTTTGAGAGGAAGGTGAGAGAACCATTCCATTGTTGGTCTAGCCAAACTCTGAGGGAATATAGTCACATTAGAAAATTGTAGTTTTATGTGTAATATAGGGGGGTTCACTACTCAGGAGTTCTCTTCATTCAGAGAGCCTCATGGGAAAAACTTCCCTATACTACCTCAATGGAACAGTGGCGAGAGTTTTAGAATCCAAAAGAGCAAGTCACAGAGATTTTTTGGACAAACTATCAAGCTCTCGGCCAAAGGATGACAGTGCAAAATACGGATGACAATGCAGCACGTTGGTATCTCGTAGGGACCAGAAAGTGAGACTGTCTCAGAAAATGGCTATGTGATGACTTACACTCCAATTACTGAGAACTTTTAGAATGCAAGAAAGCAACAAGTAATAATATTGAAATGGAACAAAGAAGATAAGGAGAAGAAAGGAAATACTTATGACCGTGCGAGTGATGAAGCTTCTAGCTTGTGAGTTTCTTTAATACCTACACACAAGAGGGAGAGAAAAATTGTTGGGTGGCTGAATAGGGGCCTACCTCAGTTAGACCTTGTTTTGGTGTTCCCACCTCCACGGACAGCCAGATGGATGGAGAGAAAAGTAGAAATGAATTAAAGAGCACTAAAGCACTACAAAACAGTGTTATGCTACTCAACCAAGTAATAGAGGAGAGGAGTGAAAGCTTACCACCTCCACCAAGAGCACACAAGGTTGCTTGGGGGAGAAAATGAGAGGAACTCAAGCCTCTGCTACAATGGTGTTTGTTCCATAGTTTCTCTACTGAAGTGGTGGAGTATCGATGTTGCTGTTGTGAAGTGTAAAGTGTTTGGAGATTGAAGAGATGGTGAAGAAGATGCTTAGAGCTTGTGAATGGAGTGAAGAAGTTCTTAGAGAGATGTGTAAAGGGAGAGGGGAGAGGTGTAGAAGATGGTAGAAGATGAAATTCTCATGTTCAAGGGATGAATTTGAAGAAGAGATAAAGAGAAATGACCATATTTGGGTCGGTCAACCGAGGAGGGCATTACAAATCGACCCCCAATGGGAAGTGTAACGCTTCTGCAGGATCTAAATGTAGGAATCTATCAAGGACGTAAGTGTGTCGCACAAATGTCTGCATGCCATGTGGGCCTCCCCAACAGAAACACCTCCACCAATGCTCAAAACAGGTGCCATGTGTGATACAAGCAACGGACTTAGGTGGAATTAAACCTTCGACCTTGGTTTTCTAAGGTGGGTAAAGGAAAAAAGGGGAATTGTACATGGGGTGAAAATTCACTCTTATAAATTTTTCCCCCACTTTAGCGAGCACGAACACTGATGAGTGCTCAATAAAATAGATCAAGAAAGAGTAGAGTTAGAAATGTATACCTGAACCATTGAGGAAGTAGACCGCAATCTGGAAAACCTGAGAGTTTAGGGTCACAAGAAGACTTCATAGTTTCACAGGACTATGAAGTTAAAGATAGATCATATACTCAAGATAAAGAAGATGCAGATCTTTGATTTGGTATATACAAGAGAGAAGAGAAAGATAGAAATTAACAAAGTGCATGGTGAAACCAAAACCCGCTCAGGAGTAGAACCTGGATCACAAAGTAGGAGTGATAAAAGCAAACCCCGCTCGAGGAGGAGAACCCGTATCACCAAAAAGTGCATGGTGAAAGAAAAACCTACTCAAGAGTACAACCCGCACCACAAAAGAGGTGATAAAAGAAAACCCCGCTCGAGGAGGAGAACCCGTATCACCAAAAAGTATGTGGTGAAAGAAAAACCCACTCAGGAGTAGAACCCGCACCACAAAAGAGGTGATAAAAGAAAACCACACTCAAGGAGGAGAACCTGTATCACCAAATAATTATGTAAAGGAGCTCTATGGGTTCTTGGTCCTACAGAGCAAGTAAGAAAATAGTCATGTAGACCATCATCAAGTTGAAAGGATTTCAAAGGGGTCCCTCGGGAACCCTTCAAAAGAAGAGGGGTCCACTCAAGGGATGCGTTGTTTGAGAAATGAGGTCTAGTCAGGCTTCCCCCAAGCTAGATGCCAATGAATTCATTTGAGAGGAAAAGTTTTCAAAGAGGTCCCTCGAGAGCCCTTCAAAAGAGAAAAGGTGTCCACTCAAGGGACACTTCATTTGAAAGATGGAGAGAAGAGAGGGGTCCTTAAAAAGGACACACATCTCCAAAAAAAATTACCACTACCCCCAACATATAGGGGAAGAGAACCATGCAATATAGAGGTAAACCTCGATATCACTTGTCGTGCAAAGTAAAGGCAGGTGCATCAATGAAACAGGAATTTGATGGCACCTAAATCATGAAGTTGTATTTTATCCTTCAAGGCCTTACATTCAGTAGTGGAATGACCAAGCACTCGATGGTATGCACAAAAAGAATGTTTTTCTTCATCATGTTTATTAAATTTATTACGTGTAGGAGAAGGAAGATTCATTAAGCAGGCTTTTAGAAGCCACAAAAAAATATGCTCTTGCTTGGATAGAGGATGAGGAGTAGGAAGCAACCCTTTCTCTTGTGGAGAAAGGTTTGACTTATCACAAGAAGAAGAAGAAGGCACAAAGATAGAAGAAAATGGAGGAAGAATCTTCTCAACAAAATGAGGTTGAGAAGAATTCATGTCACTCAAACACGGCTTCTGTTTAGATCATTCCTTCAAGTAACCAAGTCCCAAAGTATGCTTACAGGGTGTGAATTCTATAGGGACTTGAATTCCTTGTTCGTTATGCCCACAACCTTTATGCTCATAGCCATACTTAGAGATGAGCTTAAAGTCATGGCCATAACGTGTTTGCAAGTCTTGAAAAGGAGGATCCTCATAAAGAGCATTGTCCCAACAACAAGGATCACACTCCTCTATGGGACCGTCATCATTCTTATTAACAAGACTGCTAGAGTTAACCTCTTTAATAGAAGTGTGGTCATCTTCCTTAGAAGGAGGATCAACACCAAGAAAATTACAATTTTCATTCACCTTACCCCGCGATACAGAAGAGTAAGCATCTTTGATAGCGGGTGTGAATGATGCCATCGAAAAGTCTAAGTGGATTAGGTTGACTTTATATTCTTGAATGAAGGAATCTGTAAAGTCTAAGGAACCCCAATCATCACCAAGACATGCATTCTTTTGAAAAGAGGTAGAAGGAGCAGACTTAGTATTTATTTCCTTAGAAGGATCTTCTTCAAGGATGTTTATTTCAAGAGTACCGCTGTAATCAGGTACCTCTTTGGAGTGGCTATCAGCATAGTCAGAACCTTGAAGGAATAAGAGTAGAACGTGATAGATTAGAGATATAAAGAGTTGGAAAAAAGCCAAGAAGGAAGTGCAAAACAAACTTTTGACAACCACCTCAAGATTAGCCTAAGTTGGAAACAATACAAAGTAAAAAGCAACAAAATGGAACTTTATACCTTGTGTCGAATCGATCCTTTGGTTGGCCCTTCGATCTTCGATGTGTATGCTCCTTGGATGGCAAGATGCAAGCTAGATGATGATGTGAAGATGGATGGGGAAATGGATGAAACACGTAAAATAGTAGAAGGTGTAGATTGGCTCAAGCAGAGTTTAACAAAATGATCTCCCCAAAATATGAGAGAAAAGGGGGTATTTATAGGATTTTGAGGGAATTCCTAGGGGAAATGGAGGGTCAAGATTGAGCCACCAAATATCAAGATGTAGGGCTAAGGTGAGTTGAGAACTCACAAGCCCTCACATCTTGACATGTGGCATGTGAGATACCCCTAAAAGGTGAAGTGGACATGAGGTGGAAGGATAGGACATGACATGGAAAGGGTACAAAGTACCTTGGGATTTGGTCAAGATATCCTCATAAAGGATGTCCTTGTCCCCATGTGGGTGAGAGGACAAGTGGGGAATTAAAAATTCCTCAAATATCCTTATGGGGACGAGAGAAGGAATTTAAAATTCCTTAAATGTATTGGGGGATTAAAAGGTGAATTAAAAATTCACATAGGGAAGGGAGATGCCTTGTCAAAAAAGAAAAGCATTCAATAGGGTTGACTAAAGACACATGTCATAAAGGACATGGGGAAGAGAAAAGGAATTTAATATTCCTTGGAAGGATAAAAGGAATTAAAAATTCCTTGAGAGGTTGATTAGGCTAGTTGATGAGGGGTTAGAGGAAGGTTAGGTGGCTAAAAGAGATTACAGGCCAACTTGCAAAAGTTGGAGGATGTGACACATCCTAATCAAGGATTAGGCATGTGCACATCCTAATGATGAGATTAGAAGAAGGATTAGGATAAGATAAAAAAGATGGAGGATGTGACATGAAGGGAATTAAATAAATGGAATATTTATTTAATTCAATTGATGGAAGAAGGATTAAAGAGATAAGGTATTATTGATTAAATACCTTAGGGATTTGGCAGACTAAAGATACACTAAAATAACAGCAAAGATACTTAATTAAATCTAAAATACATTAAAGCGGATGAATTTGGATAAAATTGAAGTGTCCAAATTTAAACATCTACGTGAAACAACCCAAGCTCTTGACTGCAGCCACCACACAAGGCGCATGCAACATCAAGGCCTTTGATCGTGACTATATCATTGTTAGCAAATTTAACTTAATATATTTATGTTGTAGATAAACCGCGACCTACAAGCATGAACTAACGGCCCACCGAGGAAGAAGGTTACATGGTAAACTTTTTTCCATAACATATACAAGGGTAGGTATGCTTAACGTGGTCCCAACCTCAAAGGAAAGAAAGACTCATCATGCCTAGGATCGACGAATGACCCATAATATCAACCCATGAAGGACAAATTATAAGTAAGAGTTAAGAAGATGTAAGATGGGTCAATATTAATCTTAGGAAATAGATCAATACTACATATGTTGAGCACCGAACCAACGTCAATGAGAGTATGTCTAATGCCAATCTTATTAATATTAACTATAATCATTAGAGGATTCACTTGCTTCTGTACTTCTGGAGGCAGGAGCTCCTATGGATAGAATGTAATATTCGGCGAATCCGCACGAATATAAGCTATCAATGCACTAGCATCTATTAGCCTAGCTGAAGAAGGCAAGAGGATCTTTTTCATGGCTTCCTGAATCATACCTTGGTAAACCGAAGTAGACTGAAGCAAGTCCCACAACAAGATCTTATCCAGAGGAATGCGAGGTTGCGCGATAAGATTGTAATCACTAGGTGCTTTAGTTGTATGTTTAGGAACTTGAGGAAGGCTTGGTTGTTTATTTATACTATTCTCATAAGTATGGGCTACCACTCTATAAGAGGGAGCCTTAGAAAGATCAAGAGTACCACCATTAATAGAAAAAATCCTTTTAGGAGAATGACTAGTCGGAGTCATGTAAATGATCGGTCTCTTAGGCCTTTAAGGGGCAGCAGAGACATAGATTACATTTACTAAATCATCATAGCTAGTAGAACAATAATTTGAATACATATTCTCAACATCAATCCAAACAGGATCAAATGTGGAATAACCATTTGAAGAAACATTCACAACATCATTCCAGGGAGAATTAGATGTGGAAGGAGGTTCATCATTCGTTAACGGAACGCTTCTAGGAGAGAGTGCATCGGAATGGAGAGTAGATTCATCATTCACAAATGCATCATCTCTAGAAGAGAGTGCATTAGAATGAAGAAAAGGTAGAGTGACATTAAGGTATCAATGATTTCATCTTCTTGCAACAAAATATCCTCTGAAGTAAGAGGACTTTTGTGAGAAGGATCAAAGACACCAAGCAACATGGGAAAAGCTAAGTCACCATCACATGCATTAAACAAAATATCATTAACATTTTGAACAAAATTAGAAACAAAACAAATAAAAGAAGATATTAAGTCCATTACAATTTTTTTGGTATTTTCTATGTTTTAGTAATTCGCATTTTCAGAGGTCTCTAGAGTGGAATTTGAGGTCAAAACTTGCATCGGTCCCTAAAATTTGATTTCCAAAGGAACTTGTATTTTAGGGACTAAACAAGTTCTCTAGGAGACCTTTCCAATGGTGCAAACGGTTCTGAATTCCAAGCATAGAGTCAAAAGTTATGACCCCAACAAGTAGGGCTAAATAAATTCCTAGTTTTTCAAAGAACACTGTTCTTCACATTAGGTTCACCAAAATGTAATATAGGGGGATTCGATGCTCACAATTTCTCTTAATTCATAGAGCCTCACGGGGAAAACTTCCCTATAATAGCTCAATGGAACAATGGCAAGAGTTTTAGAATCTGAAAGAGTAGGTCAAATTTTTTGGACAAACTATCAATCTCTTGGCCAAAGGATTGCATCGCAAAATATGGATGATAGTACATCGCACTGGCATCTCGTAGGGACCAAAAGCAAGAATATCTCAGAAAATGGCTAAGTGACAACTTACACTCTGATTAGTGAGAACTTCTAGAATGCAAGAAAGCAACAAGAAGTAATAAGATTGAAATGGAACAAAGATGATAAGGAGAAGAAAGGAACTACTTATGATTGTGTGAGTGATGAAGCTTCCAGTTCGTGAGTGTCTTCAATACCTGCACACAAAAGGGAGAGAAAAATTGTTGGGTGGCTGAATAGGAGCCTGCCTCAGTCAAACCCCGTTTTGGTGTTCCCACCTCCACAGATAGCCAGATGGATGGAGAGAAAATTAGAAATGAAGTAAAAGACCACTAAAGCACTACAAAACAGTGTTATGCTACTCAACCAAGTAATAGAGGAGAGGAGTGAAAGCTTACCACCTCCACCAAGAGCACTCAAGGTTGCTTGGGGGAGAAAATGAGAGGAACTCAAGCCTTTGCTACAATGGTGTTTGTTCCATAGTTGCTCTACTGAAGTGGTGGAGTATTGATGTTGTTGTGAAGTGTAAAGTGTTTGGAGATTGAAGAGATGGTGAAGAAGACACTTAAAGCTTGTGAATGGAGTGAATAAGCTCTCAGAGAGATGTGTAAAGGGAGAGGGGAGAGGTGTAGAAGATGGTAGAAGATGAAATTCTCATTCAAGGGATGAATTTGAAGAGATAAAGAGAAACAACCATATTCAGGTTGGTCGGCCAAGGAGGGTGTTACAAATCAACCCCCAATGGGAAGTGTAATCCCTCTGTAGGCTCCAGACATGGGAGTCTATTAGGGACGTAAGCACATCACACAGACGTCTGCGGGCCACGTGGGCATCCCTGATAGAAACGCCTCCACCGACGCTCAAAATAGGTACCAAGTGTGATGCAAGCAATGGGCTTAGGTGGAATTAATCCTCCAACCTTTGTTTTATAAGGTGGGTAAAGGAAAAAAGGGGAATTGCACATGGGGTGAAAATTTGCTCTTACACAATATGCAACTTCCATATAATATATTTGGAATTCCTTGATGTGATCTTTAGGATTACCCGTCCCACGATATTTGTCAAATTTAGGTATCTCAAACCCTTTTGGGAATGAAACCATCACAATCCTTCTATCAAATGGATAATGGCATAAATTTCTTGGTGCTTTCATTGTCTTCCTAGATTGGAGGTCTAGCACTTGTTGTGAGAGCAATTTGATTTGTGCAGACACATCATTTTGCAGATCGGGTGGTGGGATGAATAGGTTCTGAGGGGGCTTGATTGTTTGAGTGGTAGGTGGGGTGTTTTGCATGTTTGTGGGAGGTTGTTGCACACTCTCTTATGTGATCATTGCTTGTTGATATACCTGAAATTTTTGTTGTGTTAACAACACTTGTTGTTGGTCTTGTTGTTGTGCCTACAATGCTT
>VDFB02145605.1:0-52643 GCA_007258455.2 Sequoia sempervirens | reverse complement strand
GAGGAACATGAGCCATGATGCAAGGGGCATTACCCTAGTGGTCTAGAAGCTCCCGAAGGTGAGAAAATTCAAGCACAACTTTGTTTGTTTGCACTTGAATATGCAAAAGAACATTAGAGAAAATAATATCTTTAGACTATAAAGAAACAAATTTATCAATCTGGTTGTGAGAAAAAATGTAGGAATTTCTATCTTTCCAAATACTGAAGAGGATTTCCACCCTAAAAGTGTGCCAAATCTGGGTATACTTAGTGGGGAGTCTAGGAGAGTCCCCTAGCAAAACCATATGACAAGAGAAAGGCTCTGACCAAAATGGTTGAAAGAAATCATGAATCCAATTCCACAACTATTGAGCTTTGGTGCAAAACCAGAAGAGATGCTTAAATGACTTATCCTACCCACAAAAGGGGCGATGAGGGTCTTGAACCCCCAAGTGAGAAAGTTGAGACCCCATTGGTAAGCCTTGGAAAAGAATATACCAAAAAAAGTGGGCGAGCTTAGTATCAATAATGGCAGAACACATAGAAAAAAATACTTTGTGCCAAACAGACAACGAGGACTAGAGGTGCCACCTCTGGTTTAGGTTGTCAAGCATCAGAAAATGAGGTGAGAGCCACTGATAGCCAAGTCAAGGTTTAAAATTCCTGAACGGGAAGTTCATAAACCATTTCCAATCTTTCCACCAAGGCTTAGTAGAGCGGATACCCACTTTATGAAGCATATCAGTCGAAATGGCATTCACCAGACCATCAAAGGTTTCACAGTCATGGTTTTGTAAGCCAAATTGGGCACAAAAAGCTACCCAAGACAAAATACTCATGGAGGGTCTATGGAATAAATCTTGAAGGGTTTTAATACCCTTCTTGTGGAATTTGAGGGCCTTAAGCCAAGGAAGCTTGGACAATGGTCAAAATGTATTAGCAAAAAGAGGAGACCACCAAATATTCCGCTGATTGAATGAGAGCCCATCATGAAATCCAGTCCCATTCCAGCAGAGCCGAGGCTTGACAACCTCCCAGGCCCACAAAAATACTTTTGGCAACAAAGGTACCCATAATCTAATTGAGCTCCCTCATAATAAGAAGGGTTTGAAATCCAATTCCCTTCCAAGAAGGTTTGTGAGCGGGATAACCCGCTTCAATACAATTCTTCAGGAGAATTTTCCAAGCATCATTGCTAGTAAGAGCATGAATAATCCATTTGACACAAAGTGCAGCCCCTTGTCATTGAGTGGAAAGAAGGCCAAGCCCACCAAAATCTCTGGGGAGGTAGCATAACTCCCAAGAAACACAGTGAAAGCCTTTGTGAGTCTTGTTATCAATTATATTTGCACCCTACAGAAAATGAAACTCAACAATCTATTGACACATGGAAACGTTCCCGAGTTGTGGGTAACTCATTGCGAGAATGAATCTCCAAAGTGAGCTAGTTCTCTAAATGATGGATCCTATTCTAAATGACTTTCTGGGAAAAGGGATAGAGAATAACTGAAATTAAAACATATGACTTAAAATGATCCTCAAACATAATAATAAATTTGATATTTCACCCATAAACAATCTTAAAAAACAACAACAATGAATTCACACTCTCATGAACACTAGTATAAAATTAATTTTCATAAAGGTTTATATTTAAACACATCATGCAACCTACAACAAATGAACTTTATGCATCGATGATTTGCAATAATAGGACATGAAGAGGATCTGTAAACAAAATCACAATATAAACATCATACTAAAACTGCAAGTTGAGACAAAAATTGGAGATATGAATGCTGCTTTTATTGGATGAAGGAGTGAAACTATCAAAACCTAAGTACAAGGAAGTTTACAAGCTCAAAATGTGTAAGAGAAAGAAACTAGAATCTAAACTGGAAAAACACTAAGTTTTCCTCAAGACATATCTCCAAAACCCTAATCCGAGCTCAAGAAGAAAGCTCAAGGAAAAGTATCAAAAACTGCCTTAAAAGTCTGCACAAAAGCAGAAAAACACACTTTTTGCAAATACATACTGAAAAGCTCCTCAAAATAGGCCAAATCTTCTTTTAAAGAAAAAAAAACCTTATCTCTCCAGTAGGAACTTCAAATCCGACCAAGGAAAGCAATAACAATATGGTAAAAATAGCAAAGAATAAAACAATTTGTTTTATCCCTGCTTTACATAGCTTGTAGATTTAAAATTCTCTCAATTTGACTTATTTTTTTGCAACTAAAGATTTTGAAATCTTTTGCAAAAAAAAACACAACCTTATTTCTCCATTTACAATATTGATTTTCTCAAAAAATCATAAAAATTACAAGGCATATCTCCTCTCTATATCTCCTTTTGAAAACAATTCCCCAATCTATAATTGATTTCTAAAAATCAATCAAAACAAATAATAGGCATGAATATTAAATTGATTTCTTTAAAATCAATAAAAATATAATCTAAGACATATGCCAAAGCTTTTATCGGCCACCATGGATATTTGTTGGGCTTTGAACATAATATTTCAAAATGCATAAGGCATTGAAATCGACCTTCACTATGAATTGGGACTTAGAGATAAATGTTTCTAAAGAAATGCTTGAATCATGGCATAAAGTGATCGACCCCCATGGTGCATTTTGACGTAGATAATTATCACTTCAAGACTAAGGAAAAATATGACCTAAGTCAAATTAGGGTTGATAGTAAAACCAAAAGAAAAACCTAAAATCATTTCATTTCATCTTTGGCTTGGAGAGTGAACACTGCAAGAGGCACCACCATACTTATGGTTTGAGCTATGAGACTCCTTTTGAGCTTTTTGTGGTTGAATCTTTTCCAAATTTGGTCTTTGCTACTCATGGTAAGCTTGAATGACATTTATTTGTTTCTTTTTTGGCTCCTTTTGATGATATAATGGCCACATAGATCACGGTTGTAACCATATTTCTGATGCGACCTTTATTATTTTTGTATCTCACTTCTCCCTGGTCGCCATGAGGAAGTTCGAGCTCTGAGTTTGGAGTTTCCTGTGAATGCTTTGGCCGCGGCCAGTGTTCCTGTATTGGCACGAAATGGTAAGTTTACCTTTCCTCCCACCTTTCTTGTCAAACAAAGACTTTTAAAAGTTCATTTTTTTAAAGAGAGATACTCTTTGTAACAAAACAAGCCCATTGCGGGTCGTGCCATCATATGTATATTTCTCTAATTTCCACTCATTTTCTTGTGCTTCAACTCTGCTATCTTTTGGCTGCCAACATATGAGCTCGACCCCTTATTTGAAAGCTCTGTGAGAGATTGACTGAGGGTTATTTGTTCTTCCACAAGCAACTGATGATAAGCATTTGTTTCTATTTGTTGTTTTCATTTGAGCGAAGCTTACAAATGCAAGAAAAAATATAACATGCTGCGGCCACTCATGCTCAAACTAGGCATTTGGAACCTTTTTGGGCTCGACCCATCATGATTTATTTTTACTTTCTATTGTTTCTTATAAAACCCTTCATGGGTAAATGATATTATGAAGAAAATACTTATCTGGATGCATCTTTTGTTATATTCAAGCTCGACCATGAGAGCACTGTATAAAGCTTGTTTTTGACAAAACCCCACTTGAGTATGTGATATTTTAAAGAAAACAAATTTCCTTTACCTTTATGTTGAAAACCCTCACATGGGTATCTTTTGATTGTGATGAAAACATTTATCTTGCTATCCCTATTAAAATACCTATGTGGGTAAACTGGAAATGCTGAAATTTTTTGCATATTTCGATTGGAAACCCCAATGTGGGTATGTTGAAAGAATAAACAAGAATCTATATTTGTTATTTATTCAAAATCTGGGCTCGACCCATCATGGCATTTTGTAGCAACATTTATGGGATAAAACACACATGGGTATTCCTGTGCAAACTTTATTTTGGCTCTGGCTATTTCCTTTTATTTTTGAAAATCAACATATATAATCCTGCTCCATTTTATTTTACTACTTTCCCATAGATTGTATGGAAAACCCTAGCTTGGCCTTTTAAATTTTAGTTTTCTATTTTCACATGAAGAGAAATAACATAACCCCAGGTGGATTTTATGAAGGCATTTGCTGTTTATAGGATAAAAAACTCATAAAATAATTGAACAACAGAGATCCTATATTTTCAAAACAACATATGGAGCTCATTCCTTTTTACAAAAGTTACCATCTTTTACACAGGAATTCCTTGATTCACATCTATAGATTGTTCACCTGCTTTAGCCTCTTATACATTAATGTGATTTTCATGTCATTTTATATTGTTTCAGCTTGCATCTATAAAGCTCTCTCATGTTTTTTCATTCTCTGCTCATTTTGGAAACAACTTCACACAGTAATTCTTGTGCAATCTATCTATATTTGTGTGCTTGATACTTGTAAATTATTCTTTGAAAATACACTTGATTGGCAGAACAATTGAATGACAAAACAAATCTCCAAAACAGTGTATTTTGATTGTCTCCCTTTCAAATACAGTGATGCATAAACTTTATTTAAGGCAATCTTTGCACTCTCAGCCAAAATGAAACTGGTTGTCTTTGTTGGATCATTGCTTCAATTTATCAAATATACCAGTCACTGTATTGATGCTTGTCATCCTCCATTTGAATGAGAAACTGGTGCTCTGCACCTGTCTCCATTATTTGAATGATGCCTTATTCATAAGGAATTATGAATTCCTGTTTAATATCCTCATCTAAGCATGAACAATGTTGAACTTTGCATAATATCATGAACATGATGAACAAATAATACTATGGCAGAAGAAAATAAACCATACAACAATGTTTGAGATTTGCAATCATGAAAATAATATACTCAATTGAATTGATTGAGCTCATTTAAGTCAACTATTCACCTGTAGCTTCAGAAAGCATTTACTTGATTGTTATGAGTGAATAGTCGGCTTGATGGCTTGATAAATGAACTCTCCTTTACTCTTTCAGTTGAATAGTACTTCTTCACTCAGCCCCACTTGTAATGTATATGGGGCAGCATGCCGAGCTCTACCCTTGTGGGAGCCCCTTTTTTTCCCACATGCTTGGTCTTCAAAAGATAATCAGCTACATGACTTTCCCTATACCTGCACAAGGAAACAAACGATGTTAGCATAAAACAATATGTGATGACGATGTTTCCCGCTTCAGTTCATGTTTTTGTTCCTTCCTTTAGTTGATTCCATGCATTTCAAAGAGTGAATTATATGTCTGTTGGTAGGGCTTATAGTATAACTCATATCTGGAGCTCTTAATTGACACCCCTCTCAATCCCTTGTAGGCACACTTAGGAGCGGAAGCAGGATGGAGCAGGTAGCAACGTCTTAACCGAAGATGAAGAATTAGGCAATGATGGATATGTATTTTTCTATTTGCTTTCATTCTTTTACCTTCAGCTGTATAGTTTAATTTCTGCAATGAATGGAATTATCTAAAACCACAGCTTGTGTGGATATTTAAATTTTGTTCTTTCATTTCCATTCTGAAAGAAAAGCATTGAAATGCAATGCTATACTTGTCATTTGCATTCTCGCAATCAAATGAACATATTGTAATGTGAATCATTTCATGAAATAAACGAAAGCATTTTGCTATGCTTTATCATTTGTATATTCAATTCTGTGCTCCATTTGATTTTGCAAAAACATGAGTAATATTTTTGAAACTCAATTTTCTCAAACACTTGCATAATTGTCACTTGATAAATGATGAATAAAGTGCAAACAACACTTAAGCATATACAAAAATAATTGTAATTTCACTTTAAGATATAATATTATTTAAACTAGCTCCATCAATTGAGTTGTAGTGAAAAATTGGTAACATTTTGGCGATTTCTGCTGAATGCTTGCTTGCTAAGCATCAGATCAGTTGCCTTGAAAAACTCCAGTGGGCGTAAAGTCAAATTTTACCCTTCATGAAACTCAGAAAACTTGAACAACAACATTCCAAACAGCAACAAAACAGAATGAAACAATGCTGAAAGCAAACTAACAAGCCCTGATGGCCAACAGAACATGCACAACAATGCTTAGGGAAAATAAAACTACTAAAAAGAAATGTGCGTAACACACTTATTTGCAACACTACTCTAATTATTTACAAGATATAACTTATCTCAGAGGAAATTTTTGAGGTGGATCCCATTAACTAGGATAGACAACACCTCTCCACTCAACTTTGAAAGTTGGAAAGCGTTGTGCTCCTTGCACTTCGTGATCACATAAGGCCCGTCCCAAATTGCATCAAATTTGGAATGTCATCTAGGTCTGCTCTTATATTCATTCCACTTGAAGACCAAATCACCAATAATGAATTCTCATGGTCTTTCCCTCCTATCAAAAGAGCTCTTCATCTGAGCTTGATGTATCTCTAGTTGTCTTAATTCTTCCTTTCTGGTTTCTTCAAGCTCTACCAGCTGTGCAAACCTCACTTCAAGAGGTAGTTCCTTCAACAATTCTAGCTCATTAACAAAACTCAAAGTGGGAAATTCAATAGAAGCAAGTAACTTAGCCTCTTTTCCATAAGCAAGTACATAAGGAGAACAATCATTGGCCCTTTTAGGAGTCACCCTGTCAGCCCAAAGAGCTAACCTCAGTTTTTCATGCCATGTCCATTGATTGTCCTCAACTGTCTTTTTTAATTATCTGAATTAGATTCTTATTTGTAGATTCCGCTTGACCATTTCCCTACAGATAATAATTAGAAGACGTGTTCAAATAAATGTTATTTCTAACCAACCAATCAGAAATCCTTAAACCGACAAAAGCAAAACCATTGTCAAAAATTATTGAATCTGGAACACCAAATCTTGACACTAAGTCCTGATAAAAAATTAAGCACAAAAGTCTCATTGCTTCCTTTAAATCAACTGCCTCGGTCCATTTAGTAAAATAATTTGTGGTAGTAAGTATCCACTTATGGCCCGCACTTGAAGGCAAGTTGATTGGCCCAATAAAATCTAAGCCCCACTTGACAAAGGGCTGTTCCACTTGAATCAGATGCAGAGGTAGTGCTGCAAGCCTCTGTTTTCCCGAAAACAAAGCACATTTTTCACATTTTCTGACCCAAGCAATAGAATCCTTAAACAAATCTGGCCAGTAATAACCAACTCGCATAATTTTCAGAGCTGTTGATCTTGCAGCAAAGTGGCCTGAAGGCCCATCATGAAATTATGCTAAAATCTTATCAACTTGATCAGGGTTAATGTACCTTAATAAAACACCCTGAAAGTCTCTCCTATATAGAATGCCATCAATAATTGCAAAAGGAATAGCCTGCAATCTGTAATTTCTTCTTTTTTCTCTATCTAAGCCTTTGGGGCACTCACCAGTTTGTAAAGAGTGCATCATTTGCTGCAACCACATAGCAGAAGAAACTGGAACAACAACTGCATCATCATTGTTTAGCAGTCTATCAACATTTTTAGCTTCTTCTAAGTTGTTGTCCCCATTTCCTGCAATCTATTCACACAAACTCTTGCCTCTAACAAGCTTAGTTACCTTAATATCAATGTCAAATTCCATCACTTTGGTTATTCAACCAACACGCTTATCATTAATATCTTTGTTAAGTAAAAAATCCTTAATAGTTGGATGAGAAACCAACAAGTGAATCTTATTGTTGGACAACATATGCCTAAACTTTTTTAGGCTTCTTACAACAACAAAAACATGCTTTTTGACAAAAAAATACTTCACCTCATAATCATGTAATACCTGGCTGAAAAACACCACAAGTTGCTCCAAACCTTCATCGTTATGCTGGCAAAGCATAACAGAAATAGTATCAACTCCTCCAAATGCATAAAGAATGAAGTCTTTGTCAAAATTTGGATTAATGAGAGTAGAGGCAGTTGCAAGAGCCTCCTTAATCTGCTCAAAGCTTCTTTTACCCTTTTTGGTCCAACTGAAGGGCATATTTTTTTTAAGCATAGAAGTGAGAGGTTGCAGCAAGGCTGCAATATTCGGTATGAACCTCCTCACGAAATCTATTCTTCCAAGAAAACTTTGCAAGCCTTTCTTGTGAGCTGGTAAAGGTAATTCAAGAATTGCAGAGACTCTTTCAGAGTCAATAGAAATACCTTGTTTTGAAACAATATGCCCGAGGAGTTTACCCTCGTGTACAAAAAATATACACTTCTTCGGGTTGAGAGACACCCCAAACTCTTTGCATCTCTGAAAAATCTGTTCTAAATGATCAAGATGCTCATTAGCATTTCTGGAAAAAATAGTAATGTCATCTAAATATACCAGAACGAACCTATTCATGAGGCCATGAAAGGCCATGTCCATTGCTCGCTGAAAAGTTGCCCCAACATTGTATAAGCCGAAAGGCATCTTTTTGTAGGCCATCGTGCCCCACTTAATCATAAATGTTGTTTTGAATTGATCCTCTTGTTTTACCAGAATCTGGTTGTAACCTGAGTAACCATCTAGTAAAGAAAATTTGTCAGAACCAGAAACTACCTGCATAATTTTCTCCATGGAAGGGAGTGGGTAGTGGTCTTTCAATGACGCTTTATTTAAATATCAGAAATCGACACATAATCTAATTTCCCCACTTTTCTTCCTAACTGGAACTAAGTTTGACACCCAAGAAGTATGCTTGATAGGAAAAATAATACCACTCTGAACTAATTTATTCAGTTCAACCTTCATAAGGTGTTCTAATTTGGGGTTAAGAGGTCTCTGTTTCTGCCTTACTAGTTTTGCATCCGGTTCTAGTTCAATAGTGTGTTGGGCTAGTTCAGGGTCAAAACCTTTCAAATCCTTGTACTCCCAAGCGAAAATATCACTAAATTTCTAGCATAACAGAATAAATGCTTATTATTCCTCTTTATTACATACCTTTCCCAACTTGAGAAGCTTACCTTTGAAGAATTCAATTGCTTCATAGTGTTCTTCTTTAACAGTTAGGCTACACTTGTCTTTTCACACTTGGTCATCTGGGTTAAACACAGATTCCAAGGTCACCAATGCTTTTGGTAGCTTTTTGGTCTTTAGCTGCACAATTTGGTTATCATACTGCTGTTGCCACTTTTGTTGGCTTCCATCTGCAAACTCAGCTTCAACAATTAAAAAAATTATAATTTGCTCATCGCTGTCAAAAACCTACCAACTCACATTATTGTCAGGCACGAAAGGTCTGACCACTATTTTTACATATTGACGTGCCTCTACTTTGTGAATTTCATTTGGAATATCAAATTGGGCTCCTATGGCAGTGAGCCTATCAACATGTTTATTTTGATTTCTAGGAACTGAAATAATGTTAAAAGCATCAAAATCGTCCATTAAATACCACACACGATGCTTATATTTCTTAAGAAAGTCATTGTTTGCAACATTTAAATTTCTGACCTGATTTACTATTAGCTCTGAATCACCATTTACTATTAGCTCTGAATCACCATAAACTCACAAGCATTTGATACCTCTCTTCCGAGCCCATTCAAGGCCATGCACCAACACTTTGTATTCAGCTGTGTTATTTGAACAGTTAAAAGCAAATCTGCAAGCTGAAAATTATTTATCACCTTCTGGTGAAATTAGCATAGCTCCACCTCCGACACCCATGCTGCTTCTCGAACCATTGAAGTAAAACTTCCAAAGCTTATTTTTTGTTTTTGCAAACTATTCCTCCTCTTTGCAAAGATTAGGCATATCAAAATTAGGTTGACGAATCATATAGACTCCTAATCCTATCTCATCTGTGTGCTGGAAAGGATCAAGCTCGTGATCTTCGGTTGCCCATTCATCTAGATTCATATTTTCTATATGGGTGTTGTAGTCTGAGGTCATGGTTTGCACCTCCAGTACATGGGTGGCATAGAGGTTGGTGTTTATAGGATTCAGGGAATATGGTTCAATATGGTCTTTGGCTAGAGGCTCAAACTTTATAGTCACTTTCATACCATACATTGTTCTAAAAAATAGATGACACCAATCAGAGGACAAAAACCCACCCAACTTGGTTGTAAAATCTCTTGAGAGACAAATGGCGAAGTGCAAATAACATGTATATCCTAATGAATAGAAAAGCTCGGGGATGCATGCAAGGTAAGTGCTAAGTTCCTAATTATACCAACACTTTTAACAACAGACCCATCTAATTGCACTACGCCTTTCTAGGGGTTAGGCTCATAAACAAGACCTAACTTATCGGCTAAACTCTTAGGAACGACTGAACTACTGGCACCAAAATCAACCATACAATTATGAACAATTTTATCACCAATAATCAGACTTAAATAAAATGGGGGAGGCTTTACCTCTTTAGTTTTCTACTCATTTTTTATCCTCCAGATCATTAGCAAGCACAACTTTAGCAACCCCTTGATTAGTATCATTAGAAATAGACAGCTTAGCTAAGGCATCTTGCAACAAACTTTTCTGACCTGGGATATGCAAAGCATCTAATACAGACATGCTGACAGTAGCTTTTCTGAGATGTTCAACAATATTGAAAGAAGTGGGATTTACCTTTTGCTAGTTTTTTGTAACAACAGTGTCATTTTGCTTTTGCAAAGGCTACAAATGCGTCTTGGACTATTCCTTGCTGGGTATCTCTTGGACTCTTTACAAAATCTGCACTTTAGGTTGCACTGCAATGTTAACATTTGATGATGAAATGGGCTGCTTACTGTTTGTAGGCTGCTACTATAAATTTCCAGCTTGCTGCCCCAAATCCATAGCTCTCTTTTTTGATCTAGTATTGGCCGAAATAGGCGAACTTTGTTGATCCTGACCATTCACACCACAAAACTCAGAACTCTACCAGTTTGGAAAGGCAACTTCAAGATTATCTTGTTGTTCCTAATTCTGATCTGCAACATTTTCTACACCAACATAGTTGTTTTGGACCATTAAGGCCTGTTTTCTCATGCCATTAGCACACACTGATTGGCTATGGGGCTGATTGCATGGGTAACACCAATTGCAATCCTAGACAATATTATTCTAAGGCATGAGTTCCTTTAACAAACTGGTTGTGTTTAGGTTGTATGGATGGAATGGTCTGGGGTTAAAGTTCTTCCTTTGGCCTTGATAATCATTCTGAAAGGTAGGCCTATTAGGCTAGTTTTGCTGATAAGTGGCTTGATAGGGCGTATGTTCATGACCAACTTGCTTCTTAATTCTCACAAGATCATTCCCAAAGGTCTTGAGTATACTTTTAATCTCTTGAATTTCTTGGTTTTCGGCTGGAGCAACAATCTCTTGGGTTGCGTTATGATAACCTATTGCTAGAATAGGTGGGACAACAACTAAGGGGGCTAAAGCAATAGGGGTAGGTGGCTGTATTTCAGGAAACAAAGGCATAGGAGGTCTAGGGGTTATATCTCCAGCTTGGATGAGACAATTTTATTCTCTAATGGCGATGTCATAAGCATTAGGGAGTGTATGCCCACCCATAGATTGGGTCAAAACCGAAATATTACTATTTAAGGCCTTTAAGTAAAACAGAAAAGCATGAGCTGGTAAAGGTTTTACTGTTGCAAAAATTTTGTCCCATGTTCTCTTAAATCAGTAATTGAAATCAGCCAAGTGCTCGTGTAGCGCCCTCTGAATGGTGCTCAATTGCTCTAACAAAGATAAATTATCAGATTTATCAACAAAATATTGGTACAAACCATTACCTAATGCATCCCATGTCGTGATTGAATTGGCTGGGAGGCCTATGAACCATTGCAATGCCTTCCCTTTGAGTGATGCAGCCAAGAGCCTTAACACGACATTTTCTTGCATGATGTTGTGAATAGAGCATAAGGTATCCACACCACGAATATGCTCAACCGATGTTGTGAGATCCTCTCCGGTGAAGTATGGCGGCTTCTAAGGGCTACAACTAGGATGTCGTCATGTTGAGCAATGTCTAATGGATTGCCTCCATTAAAAGGTGCAAACAAGTGTTGTCTTGGCACTGCCATTGGTGGTGTTTGTGATACTGGAACTGGGATTCCTGGTGATAAAACCAAAGAGCTAAAAACAAGAGGTGTTGATTTTGACCTTGCAGGAGTTTCAAACAGCCTCCTTGCTATTTTTCCTCTTCTTCGTGGTGGGGACAATTGTCGATATTCGAAGGGTGAAAAAATTGATCTATTTTGAACATTTTTCATGCACAGGCTGCACTAAGTTCGCATGTAAAAACATAACTGGAGTCGCTAGGTATATTGAAATAGGCCTCTAAAAAGGCTGAATAACTTGCTGCATACACCAAACAACAACTTTAAAACATTAATACTTCTCTGAAATTGATTTTCATAGTCCCATCGGGCGTGCCAAAAATTGTTATCAATTATATTTGCACCCTGCTTAAAATGAAACTCAACAATCTATTAACACATGAAAACATTCTTGAGTTGTGGGTAACTCATTGTGAGAATGAATCTCCAGAGTGAGCTAGTGCTCTGAATGATGGATCCCATTCTAAATGAATTTCTAGGAAAAGGGATGGAGAATAACTGAAATTAAAACCTATGACTTAAAATGATCCTCAAACTTAATAATGACTTTGATATTTCACCCACAAACAGTCTTAAAAAACAACAATAATGAATTCATAGTCTCTCATGAACACCAGTACAAAATTGATTTGCATAAAAGTTTAGATTTAAAAACATCATGCAACTGCAACAAATGAACTTTCTGCATCGATGATCTGCAATAATAGGACATAAAGAGGATCTGTAAATAGAATCACAATATAAACATCACACTAAAACTGCAAGTTGAGATAGAAATTGGAGATAGGAATGTTGCTTTTATTGGATGAAGGAGTGAAATTCTCAAAACCTGAGTACAAGGAAGTTTACAAGCTCAAAAATGTGTAAGAGAAAGAAACTAGAATCTGAATTGGAAAAACACTAAGTTTTCCTCAAGATATATCTCCAAAACCCTAATCTGAGCTCAAGAAGAAAACTCAAGGAAAAGTAACAAAAACTGCCTCAAAAGTCTGCACAAAAGCGGAAAAACATACTTTTTGCAAATACATACTAAAAAGCTCCTCAAAATAGGCCAAATATTCTTTTAAAGAAAAAAAAAACCTTATCTCTCCAGTAGGAACTTCAAATCCAACCAAGGAAGGAAAGTAATAACAATCTGGTAAAAATAGCAAAGAATAAAACAATTTGTTTTATCCCTGCTTTGCATAGCTTGTAGATTTAAAATTCTCTCAATTTGACTTATTTTTTTGCAACTAAAGATTTTGAAATCTTTTGCAAAAAAAAACAACCTTATTTCTCCATTACAATATTGATTTTCTCAAAAAATCATAAAAATTACAAGGCATATCTGCTCTTTATAGCTCCTTTTGAAAACAATTCCCTAATCTATAATTGATTTCTAAAAATCAATCAAAACAAATAATAGGCATGAATATTAAATTGATTTCTTTAAAATCAATAAAAATATAATCTAAGACATATGCCAAAGCTTTAATCGGCCACCATGGATATTTGTTGGGCTTTGAACATAATATTTCAAAATGCATAAGGCATTGAAATCGACCTTCACTATGAATTGGGACTTAGAGATAAATGTTTCTAAAGAAATGCTTGAATCATGGCATAAAGTGATTGACCCCCATGGTGCATTTTGACTTAGATAATTATCATTTCAAGACTAAGGCAAAATATGACCTAAGTCGAATTAGGGTTGATAGTAAAACCAAAAGAAAAACCTAAAATCATTTCATTTCATCTTTGGCTTGGAGAGTGAACACTACAAGAGGCACCGCCATACTTAGGGTTTGATCTATGAGACTCCTTTTGAGCTTTCTGTGGTTGAATCTTCACCAGATTTGGTCTCTGCTACTCATGGTAAGCTTGACTGTCATTTATTTGTTTATTTTTTGGCTACTTTTGATGATATAATGGCCACATAGATCACATTTGTAACCATATTTCTAATGCAACCTTTATTATTTTTGTATCTCACTTCTCCTTGGTCACCATGAGGAAGTTCAAGCTCTAAGTTTAGAGTTTCCTGTGAATGCTTTGGCTGCAACCAGTGTTCCTGTATTGGCACGAAATGGTAAGTTTACCTTTCCTCCCACCTTTCTTGTCAAACAAAGAATTTTAAAATTTCATTTTTGTAAAGAGAGATACTCTTTGTAACAAAACAAGCCCATTGCAGGCCGTGCCATCATATCTATATTTCTCTAATTTCCACTCATTTTCTTGTGCTTCAATTCTGCTCTCTTTTGGCTACCAGCATATGAGCTCAACCCTTGATTTGAAAGCTCTGTGAGAGCTCGATTGAGGGTTATTTTTTCTTCCACAGGCAACTGATGACAAGCCTTTGTTTCTATTTGTTGTTTTCATTTGAGCGAAGCTTACAAATGCAAGAAAAAATATAATAGGTCACGACCACTCATGCTCAAAATAGGCATTTGGAACCTTTTTGGGCTCGACCCATCATGATTTCTTTTTACTTTCAATTGTTTCTTATAAAACCCTTCATGGGTAAATGATATTATGAAGAAAATACTTATCTAGATGCATCTTCTGTTATATTCAAGCTCGACCATGAGAGCACTGTATAAAGCTTGTTTTTGACAAAACCCCACCTGGGTATATGATATTTTAAAGAAAACACATTTCCTTTAACTTTATGTTGAAAACCCTCACATGGGTATCTTTTGATTGTGATGAAAACATTTATCTTGCTATCCCTATTAAAATACCTATGTGGGTAAATTGGAAATGGAAAAAAAATATGCATATTTTGATTGGAAACCCCAATGTGGGAATGCTGAAAGAATAAACAAGAATTTGTATTTGTTATTTATTCAAAATCTGGGCTTGACCCATCATGGCATTTTATAGCAACATTTCTATGATAAAACACACATGGGTATTCCTGTGCAAACTTCATTTTGGCTCTGGCTATTTCCTTTTATTTTTGAAAATCAACATATATAATCCTGCTCCATTTTCTTTTATTGCTTTCCTATTGACTGTATGGAAAACCCTAGCTTGGCCTTGTAAATTTCAGTTTTTTGTTTTCACTTGATAAATGATGAATAAAGTACAAACAACACTTAAGCATATGCAAAAATAACTATAATTTCACTTTAAGATATAATAGTATTTAAACCAGCTTCATCAATTGAGCTGTAGCGAAAAATTGGTAACAAGTCTCAGAGGAGGCCCAAAGAAATCTTTGAGAAATTCTTATAGCTTTGCATAAGAGGCCCTTGAAGGGGCCCAACATGAGGAGTAATACACATGGGTTGCTGCTAGGATTTTAGAGCACACCTAAGATTTACTAGGCATAGAGAGTGGCTTGGTAACCTAGAACACTAACTTTTTCTCAATATGAGAGAGCACCACTTGCGAGAGATCAATAGAAGAGACCTAAAAAGTGAAAGGGATGCCAAGTAATCTGAAGAGTTTGCTTGGAGCAATCCACTTCCACCCATATTGTTTAGTCTAGAGAGGAATGGGAAGAATAGATTGTCTGTAACACAAGGTTTGGTGCCACTAAATGGCAGAACCATAGGCTAAGAAAAAGGTTTGAAGAAAACCAAGAGCAACTTTGACATTGTTTTCTTCTTCCAGAAAGGTGAGGAAGGAATCATCGATAAAGTAGCCATTGACTAGTTGAGCTAGCAAAGTAGGCAAAGAGCTTCCTCAAACAAGCCCCTGGGAAGCAGAGTGAGAAAGAAGATAACCAAACCACTCAACAACCAACACATAAAGCGAGGGGAAAAGTAGGAAGCCTTGACAAATGGAGTGAAACAGAACGAAGGATTGGGATTAGCGGCCATCAATGGTGATGCAAGAAAAAGTTTCAGAGAACAAAATTTTCACAAATTGAATAAAATTTGGGCCAAATCCCAATGCAAAAAGAATATCCAAAATGAAAGGCCATTCAATGTGGTCATAAGATTTAGCAAAATCAATTTTGAGAAAAAATTCCTTTTGATTAGAGCATCTTGCCCACTTCATGCCTTCCTAGATAGTAATTATGTTGTCCAAGATAAATTTAGATTTAATAAAACCAATTTGTTTAAGGTGCATAATCTAAGGCAAAATATGGCATATTTTTATAGCAAGGGCTTTGACTATTATTTTATAGGAAACATTGAGGAGTGTGATGGGCTGCCAATTACAAATATCCTCAGGATCACCAGTTTTAGGTATGAATTTAATATTTCCTTTTTTGATGAGATTACCTAAGGAATTAGAATAAAAAGCTTCAAGGTAAACTTTATGTAGATCCTTTACCACACAATCCCAAAGTGCTCTGTAAAATTCACACAGGAACCCATCAATTCCTTGAGCTTTGTCATCAACCATTGTGCAAAAAACTTCTTTGAGGTCTTCAACTGTGAGTAATTGCTCACAAAAAGCTTTTTGGGTTGTGGAAAGCCTATTTGGCACTACAAGGCAATCCTAGAGTGCATTAATCCACTTTGGTGTGTAATCTTGGGCTGTGAAAACTTTCATAGTGCTTAAAAAATTCTTGGAGAATATTAGGCAGTTCAAAAAGAACATTATTGCCATCTTTGATTTGCTTGATGCCAGGTGAAGAATGTCTGGCACAAAGAGCCAAAAATAATTCTTTCAAGGTACGGTCCCCAATCTTGAGCCAATGTAATTTGGCCTTGATCTGTGCTCCTATGACAACATAATTATCAACCACTTGTTTTTGATGTCTTAACTCCGCAACCTTGACTTGTAGAGAAGGGTTAGCCACCAAAGCCTCAATGGCAGTACAAAGGTTAGATGTTGTTGCCTCATAAGATCATCTATGAAAAATAGCCAGCTGACATCCATAAATGTGAAGAAACCTCACAGTACAGGAGGTGGCATCATTCTACCACTTGATCTAGCTAGTTGAGTGGAGCAGTCTATATTCAATATTCCAAATAGTTCTCATGTGGGCCAGCTTGGGTTGGTGACTCAACAAAGAAGTATTTAAAAAAATGGGTCCTACTAGTGTGAGGCTGCCTCACTTGCCATTCAATGCCAAAAAAGATGGGAAAGTGGTTTGACAATGTCACATCCACTAACGACCTAACTGAAAGTGGGGAAGAGCTAGAAAAGGAAAAAAAGATTGAGTTGAGATCACGACATGATCAAGGCATTTAAATATCCTATCAGAACCAACTCAATAATTACACCAAGCATGCTAGAGAGAATGAGAGTGGCGGTGACCAATATTGGGATCAAAAAGATCCAATTTATTGCACATGTAAAACCTGGCCTCTCTTTCACTAGTTACCCATCAAAATGACAGAGTACCATCCTTTTCGTACACTATCTCAACCATATTGAAATCCCCAAAGAGAAGCCAGGTAGCAACTAGAAATTAGTCAGCAATCTATCGCTAGAGAAGAGATCTTTCAACAACATCATTCGAGGTGTAAACATTAATAATCCCAAAGGAATGATTATCAATGTTCAAAATAATCCAAACGAGCCAATGTGTGGCATCAGACCCATGATCAATCACACAAGTGTGCCACTGGGGGGACAAAAGGGTGACCACACCACCATGTCCAACCTCATGATCAAACCAAATTTTTTTACTAGCTAGCCAAATAGTTCAACAAGTATAGGAGAGAAAAAAACTAGCAACCTTAACTTCCTAAAGACACAACACATCAATACCACCATATTTATGAAGAGTATCCTTAATAGAATATTTCTTAGAGAGGTCCATTAGACCTCAAACATTCCAAGAGAGAAAATTCATGTTAGAAACTCAACCATTTCATTAGATTTTAGCTCTTTTAGAGAGGAACAATGATTCTACAAAAATTATGGTGGGATTGTCCCAATTTGGTTGGGAGGAGATGAATGCCTCCATTTTTCTTGAACATATTCTCCTTCTTCAAGAGGTTGAGAAGGACTACATGATCTATGGATTCCCGAAACGGGAGGAGATGCAACCGACTAAGCTATCATCACCGAGGCATGCTGGGGCATGGTAGAGGGCCTTGGCTGAGCTAGAATGCTATTAGAAACTGTTTGGGTTTCCTTCCCCTTCACTATAGGGTTTGAAACTTCTTTTGTCAACTTAGGGGTTTTGGAAACCGCCCTAAAGCAGTTGGACTTGTTTTTTCAATTGGTAATAGTTGTCCATTTTTCCTCTGGTTTGGTGACAACATTTTCCACTTGATGGGGCTTGTTAGCTTCCCATGGTAGAGATTGAGTATGGGGGACGCAAGAGGGAAATCCTTAATCTTATGGTTAGTAGACTAACACCAATAACAAGTGTTGGGAAGATTAAAATAAGTAATCTTTTGGGTATGTCAAGAAGTACCAATTTGAATATCGATGAACTCTTTCAAATCTTGTGAAAGTTTTGCTTCAAAATAAACTCGCTTTTGAGGGCGAGCTTGAAAGAACCTATCTGATTCAACACAAATAACTCTCCCCAAGGAGGAGGCAATATGGTGTAAAAAATGCAAACAAGGCAAGGGTAGACTAGGAAGTCCAATCCAGAATGGAACCCATAACTTGGTGTAATTTATGACAGTGAAGTCCCGGGTCTAAGGTTGGAAAACCAACAAGAAGGACCAGAAAAACCAATGACCATGATTCAAGATTGCCTAAACATGACTAACTTGAAATGAAAAAGAAAAAAGTCTTTGGTAAAATTTTGAACCATATCAAGGCAGACCCCTTGAGGGACGTAGGCCTTTTGAACCCATTCTTTAACCACACTTTCAGGTGGAGTCCTCCCAACAAAATAACCAACAAGAGTATGTTGTTCTAACCATTGACATGCAGAGTCAAAATCTAGGATGGGTAACACCACATCCACTAGAGAATAAAAAGACTTACCTCGTGGAACACTTTCAGAACAAATTTATGGGGATGCTTGTTCAGAGGAGGAGCCATTGAGCAAAGTCATTGAACCACCAACACCAACAAGAACTGTTGGGTGAGAGCCGGTTGTAGGCATAATAAAAACCACAAAAACCATAGTAAATATGGTCATATAACACAAAGTAAATGAAAATCCTGCACCTAAGGCATGGTATGACACAAGAGGGGCCAAAGATGACTGCAAAAACAAGAAATCCTAGCAGAGCTCATTCACTTCCTTAGCCATCAAATTATTATTTTTATCCTCATTGTCTTTACCGAACCCAAGGAGCTTAATATTTTTTATAGTCATCTCATGAGTTGAATGTGTTTTTAAGGGAATTTGAACACTCCTAATTTCTCTCTCTCTCTCTCTCTCATAGGTCCTTTCTATCTATTTCTATCTTTCTACTAGTTTATTTTTTCTCTCTAAGTTTATCTCTAGGCAACTGAATCTCAAAATAATCACTACCAAATATTTCTTCAAAATATTTCACATACTTTATCTCACTTTTTATAGCTTAATCAAGGATTCACTATTTATCTCTTCCATCCAAAAATTATTATCATATAATTTGGTATGGATGACTCTTGGCCTACGGGGTTCAACTCTTCAAAGTGTCTCTTTGACTTAGGGGGATGTAACATTTTATAAATTTTCATTTTTTAATGGGTTATCTTTATTAATTTTTGAGTTATTTTCTTCCCTGTCACGATCTAGTTCATCTTCTTCCAACGTTTCCAAAATTTCAATGATGAATTCAAAATTCTTATTGATATTTCTTATTAATTCCTCACCTCTTTCATACATTTTACTCAATGTTAATTTATTAATGCTTCCCTTCTCTATATTCCATCATGCCTACTTGGTCTAGTATTCTATTGGCCATTACAAAGGTTCAGTGTGTCTCTTACAAAACTTGGGATTACCAAATCCTCAAAACTCTTATTTGTTATAACCCCTAGGTTGAGACCAATTATAATATTAATTGACATGTGACTCTTGGGTTCTCCATTTTACAACTTAAGTATCATTGCTTCTAAATATCTACTCTTTATTTGCTTGCATAGTGTCTACCATTCAACATTGTAAGTAATTCCCACTTTTCAATACCTTGTATTCTTTTAATTATCTTATCATTTTAAAAAAAAATCTATTGTAATTATGGACCAATATGGTTCATCAATATTAATGAGTGTCATGTTCATTAAGCATCCACTTCTCTCTGTTTTATGGGTTTACTCAACTTCAACCATCTTAGTGCACCTAGAAAACCTCTTGCACGCTCTCTAACCTTTTTTTGGTAAATTTCTTCTCTTGCTTAGATTTTTTAAGCCCTTCTTTCTTCTTCATTATTTTCAACCTTGACAACCTTATAGATCTCTTATATTCCCATTTGGATCTTAGTAACAATTTCTCTTTCCTTCTTGCTATCTCCTTTTGGATTTTTTTTTTTTGCACAAATAGTATACCAAACAAGTTCCACCCACCCACCACTTAGATATAGATCCCATTCTCACTGCATTTTTAATTTATGAGTCTAACTTCAAAAGACCATATCTTCATCATATGAAGGTATTTATTGGTATATATATTGAAATGGAGTATAGTTTTAGTGGCTTCATAGTGGTGTAATCCACTCTTTATTTTAGTATTTAAATTTTAAAAATAAATATATATTATCATAAGTAATGCTATTTTTTAATAAATTATGTGGCTCCATTTTGTTGAGGGTGATTTTAGTCACACACAATGTGCTAGGCAATAAGGGTTTATTGCCTCTCTTGAAAAGTAGGGAAACTACTCTAAGGTTCCTTTTTAGTTAGGTCTTGACTGTGTTGGATAACACACTTGTAAGATCAATGTATTTTCATAAGGGGATCCAAATTTTAATATCTTGGAAATAACACACAACTTAAAATAATAAATTTAACAATTTAATAAATGCATTGCATGTTTAGATCTATAGTACATTTACAATAATTCAATGCTCTTTCAATAATTTCAAACTTGATTTCAAATAAAATTTAAAAGATAGAAAGGGTAATAAGAAGTAATTTAAATGAAATTTAAACTAATTGGACAATGACAAGAAACATTCCTTTCATCATTTCTGTGTGTTTAAGCAAGATTTCCAAACCACCATTACAACAAATAGTATTTCACACATTTACCACTAATAGAAATGCAATCTTCAAAGGAAATAAGTCACCACATAATATTTTTAGATTTCATACAATCAGAATACCATCAAGCACATGTAGATCCGAGACAAAATCCTACTTAAGTCCACAATTACCAATGAAATATTAATAATTTGACAATTCAAATTGAAATAAAATATTCATACCATCACCACAATACCAAATCAAGATTCCTACAAAGGCGTAACCCTTTGATTGAATCAATAATTCACAAAGTCAATAGGTAATTCCACACTGAGATTGTATTGTTTAGTTGCAAAAAAAACATCAAAATTGGATCCTTATAAATGTTCCAGAACCGAAGTTATATAGAAATCCCAATTCCTAAAAATGTGGATCTAATTAAAAAACTAATCGGAAGTACCTCCAACACTTGAGTTTTAACTAAAATCAAGCTGAAAATCAAAACTTTAGGATGAAATAAAATTGAACTAGGTGCCCCAAATACAATCAAGTCCTTTTTGCTAAATTCAAGGAAAGCATGAAATAACTAAAAATTAAACTAAATTAAACTAAAATCCGTGAGCAGCTTCATAATTCCATTGCCTTTTTCCCCTAGCTCATGATATATGCTCTATTCTCATTGGAATTATCATGCCTATCTTTGACATCTTCTAATCTGTTGTACTAGAAAAGAGAACTCATTATCTCTAGAAGTGACACCCACAACATTTCAAACACCCATCTCCTCAAAATCTTGGAGATCTTAAGAAAACACGTCATCTTCAACATCATTTTACCAATGCTCGCCTATGTAACTTTCCCTTGCAATTATGGTAAATTTTAGGAGATCCTTCATCGATGTTTCCTTTATTCTTTGCAAAATCCCTTGGTGGCGCGTCTCCTACACATAAAAAACATGTGTTACCATTCACTTATCTCAGAAGAAAGAAAATATTTTAAAAACAAGTTATATTGATCAAGATACATTCTACATTTGTAAAATAATGATTCGTAAAAAGAAGGTCAAAGATCGCATACATTTTTGGGGGTTAGGCCTTGGGCCTTCCCCTTACTCTTTACTGTTAGTATATACACTTAAGCTTTCATCCTTTCATTATTAAAAAAAATTGGGTATTAGGGATAAGGAATCTCCAATGTACCAAATACATATGAAATGAATTTACTTTGCTAAGTTTCAAAGACTCTCGGGTATCAGATGCCAGAGATATCCTTTACCCTTTGTTTATTAATAAAGTATTTTAAGGATATGTTCGGTCGCTCGATCGAGTAATGGGGATCAAAGTTCAGCTTTTTGATTTACTCCTTGCCACCAAATTTTTGACTGTTAATCAACCTCTCTTTATATTTTAAACCTTAGTGTTTGAACATAAAAGATGCATCCATTCTTTATAACAGTTAAAAGAAAGCAAATTTTCCTATTTGTCAGGAGTCAAGGATAACCCTTATCCTTTTCAACTCTATAAGCAATGGGTAAGAGGTATTGGTGATACCCGATGTCTGAAAGATGATGCAAAGGAAGACATTTTTGGCTAAGTTTTTACTAGTATAATCAGGAGTATCATGTATCCTTTACTTGTTAGTGAACTCTCCCAAGATATTTTTATTTGATCAGGTATCAGGGATTGGGAATCCCCTTTACTCTCTTGTTGTTATTGACACTATGTAAACGATACTATTGACTTGAAAATTCCAAAAGCTTTAAGGCTATCGAGAGTTGGGGGTCGGTTCTACCATCTACTATTAATTATTTAAGAGTTTAGCACATGGTAAGACAAATCCCTGAAGCCCAAATATCATTATTTTGCAACTTAGTTGATCTTTCAAAAATCCTTTAAGAGTGTGTTTTCTAAAACCATTCATTTTACTAAGGAAAAGATGACTTTGTCATGGTTATGGGGATTGGGTGTTGGAGATCCTTAATACCTGATACATTCTTGACAATGTTCTTCTCTTAAGCGATATTCTTGACATGCAAAGTCCAAAAGACCTTTCAGAGTATGGGGTTTGAAGCTTCACTATACTTTAGATCTTAGTTTCTTTTGTGAAATTGGTAAGCAAAAACTACGATACCTGAATCTTGACAAGGACCTCAAGTTTTAATCACGCTAAGGAAAAGACAAAATTTAGTGGGGTGCTACGTGGCGAGGAGAAGTCGGGGGTCGGGATCGACAAGGAAGGTACACCCTTCCTAGGAAGCTCGATGCTCAACCTCCGAAAGCAAACAGAGAAAGAAAAACTAAAGGAAAAGGAAATAAGAAAAAGGGAAGGGAATGGAAAGACCACAACACTCAAAGCCAAAAAAGGGGGTCCCCATTTTGCAAAAAGCAAAAAGGGGCGTGAGTGCAAAGGCACAACACATTTAAGCTTATGTAAGAAAACATTTTTAGGTGCATTTTTTTGAAAGGTGCATAATTTTGTGTACTTCTCATAATATACTC
Organism: Sequoia sempervirens; assembly: GCA_007258455.2. NCBI lineage: Eukaryota > Viridiplantae > Streptophyta > Pinopsida > Cupressales > Cupressaceae > Sequoia > Sequoia sempervirens. The sequence continues at coordinate 29,208 of VDFB02145605.1, read as the reverse complement.
AAACTATTTCTATTTAATCTCATAATTATAAATTTAGCAATGTATTCTAGTTTGACATTAAAAATACACTAAGATAAAGACCAATACACTAATTTGGCAATTTGCAATTGTAACTACACTAAGTGATAAAGTGACACATTCACCTTTTTAGATGGACATCTTTATTAATTTATTTTGATGTGTTAATGAAACCATAATTGATTTATCAAGTGTCTTAATACATATACTTGTCTTTGGGAGGTGAATACATTGACATTTTATAATAAGAACAAAAATAAAGTTTAATCCTTTTATAGCTTAATCTAGGGGCTTTCAATGCTTCTACAAAACAACACATATTATGGGATGAATAGTGTATTCACACAAAATCCAATATAATTCCAGCTTTATCTACTAATTAAAGCTTACTTTGAGTGTCATCAAATATTTTAGATCTTCATGTTCTCTCTCCACCACATTGTGTTTATGAGTGGACACATCCTGATTCACATTAGTTCACATGTCAAATTGAGATCCATTTATCTATTTTTTTTTGAAAATCTTGAATCAAATTAGTGTTGGTTCACATATCAAATTGAGAGATCCATTCATTATAGTCAATGTTCCCATTTATCAATTTATTCATGGTTTAGCATAAAAATAATGGTACATGAAGATATTCTAGATGCATTCATTTATTACTCTCTTTAGAATATAATTCTTTCCTTTGGGTTTCCTCTTTCTATTCTTTTGTGGGGTACACTATCTTTATACTTTGGGGTTCTTTAAGATCATACATGGGTACTTAATATGGATTTTTATTTTAAGGACCTATATTTTAAATACCTTAGTTGCACTAAAGTGGGGATGTTGGTATAATATTATATTACACCTTTGATTATGTTTATGTAGGTAATTACTAAAATTTATTTGTGTAAATTGAGAAATAATAACGCATGTCAAATATCTTGATTAATGATGTTCTTTGTAGCATATACCTTATTCATCTCCTTAATTGACAATAGTTAGGTGACACATCTCCTTCATTCGGGCACATTCACTTGGAACCTCTATGTATCTACATGTTATTTTAGACATATTGTTTAGTTCCCCCTTCTAGGGAACTTTCCATATAGACTTGTGTATGCTTAGACACTATATATTATAGTATATTTCCTTTATTTTCTTATCAAGTGAATAGGAATTTTGGAATTTTTTCATTCTCATATTTTATGCATATTGAATTAGTGTCATCTTGCTATTTTAACATTACAAAGATTTAATATTACACAATATTTATTAAATCTAACATGGTATAGAGAAAAGTAGTTTAAGTGTCCATTAATTTCACCAAGACTATTATTTAATCTTCTTTTACCAAGGTTTCATATTCTTGAAAATTGAGTGTTTATCATATCTTATTATAAGAAGTCTCTAGAGAATAAATTAGTTATTCTATTGAATTCAAAAGAGTCAAATTAACTAGGAGAGTCCTTCATTTCACCTTTATTAGAAAAAGTTAATCTAGTGTAGATTTATCTTTATGGTTTGATTTTATTTTTATAGGTAGCTTGGATGTTGGATGAATTTGGCACATAAATCATCAAGAATTGTTGTGTTCAAAGTAGCCAAAAATCTATGGATTGATATTAAATTTCTTTAAGTAGGAGTAATTTAAAAATATTTTTTTTCCTAACCATATTTTTTTATTAAGAGGGGTAAACACTTTTGACTCAAATCTATGAACATATGAGGTCACAAATGGGGGACGTCATCCCCAATATAAATTATCAACAATTACACCCCAATGAGGTTTGAACCATGATGGCAAGAATAAAAACACAACTTAACCATCACACCATGCCACTCTTGGTAGATTTTTTCCCAAGCATGTTTTTTTTTTTTGATACGTAAGGTTATATTTTTATTAGATATTATATAAAACATACAAACATCTGCTTGGTAGGATTTTCACTTTGAACTAGATCCAAAAAATTAACCTACTGCATTTGATCAACACAGAGAGAAAACAACTGACTACATTCGACCATCCAAAAGAGAAAACAACCGACTTCATACAACCATCATAGAGAGCAAAGCATAATTCAAGATTTATAGTGCCATTTACCAGACCCCATAAAAACCCCAAACATTAGCTACCACCACCAAACCTAGGCACTTAACAACCAAAATTTGAAACCCACAGACCATTAATTACAAAAAACTGTTTAATTTTACAAAAGATTCAAAGTCCTTTACCTAATCAACACCACCAGCCGCCATCAAACCAAACATCTTCTTTAAGTACTCCTCATCCATGACCACGATCATCCTGTGATGCATAAGTGCCAACCCACTCAAATCCATAAGGAAGAGATAGAACTTGACAACTTCATTCATCTTTGATAGAAGCTCCAAGTCAGAAGGCCATGGAATCCCAGTTCCAATGATTTTTGACTTTAGCACCACGTCCAAACCTCCTACCAGGTCCTTTCTAAACAACCAGACTAGCAGTTCCTTCACCATCTCCTTTGAAACTCAGCTATCCAACAATGAGGCCAAGAACCGCAAAGAAATGTGCACATTATCTCACCCATACTCATTCCTCTCAAAGTGTCCTCTACCCAGAACCATTTTTATCGCTGCTACTATAAGAGGGTCATTATTTATCAAAATTATTTTTACTCTTCGATGTGTCACCTCCCTGAAGGCTTCTTTCCATTCAATAGCAAGCAAAGAAATCAAATTTTCTACGCCAAACCAAACCAACCCCTCCGTCGAGACCACAATAACAAACTTCAATTGCCTAGCCATTGACAACCACCGACAAATCCATAAACCAGGCTAATAAAGCCAACCAACCCACCACCATAAATAGAGAAAGAAACCCAAAATAACTTTTAAATTGCTACACATCCAACTCTAGCTTGAATTAATAATGGCCACAAGATTCAAGCCATGATGGTGCCACACGAATGAAACATCATTTTCTGGCTTGGTGAGTTGTCCCTCTGTCAACGATTTTTTCCTGCATCTCTAGCTCCAAGAGTGAGGCTATCATTATAGGACATGCATTTAACTATCTTCATTAAAACATGTACTTATACCTTAAGTCATGCATGAAAACCACTCTAATTCTTCCAACTCATCGCCTGACCACCTTACATGGATGCTAGCCAATGCAAACTACCCACTACCCTCTGCTAGCTTGGACGGCTGCCCTCCCATCCGCTCACAACATTCAAACCAAATGGCTGCTAATCACTTTACTGTCGGGACCAACTACACCCATGTTAGAAAGATCTGCCTCAACATTCCCTTCCCTTAGAATATGATTTATCATCACTTGATCAAATTCTTCTAACCAACCCAAGGCAACTTCTAACTTCTCACTCAACTTCCAAATCCAAATTTGTTTTATCCTCAGGGTGTTGATGACCAAAGTGGAATCCCCCTCAATGACAAGCTTCCTCACTTTCAATTCTTTGGATAAATTCAAGCCAAGAAGTAAAGCTTAAAATTCCACTGCATTATTTGTCCCCTCCAGTAGGCCAACAACAATTGACCCCATAACCTCTCCTTTACTATTCCTTACTATACATCCCGCACCCGACGGACTAGGATTGCCCTTTGAGGCTCCATTGAAGTTCAATTTCACCCATCCTAGCTTTGGTGGGAACCAAACCACCTTACTACGCACTTCGGTGGTTTCTGTACCCCCAGGCCCACAAACACAGGGGTCTTAATTCCAAACCAATTCTTCAACATCAACGAATCCCAGAACGTAAAGTTACGTCCTTTAGATTTCATCTCCTCCAACCTTGCATTAAAACATTCCACTATGCTAGCCTCTATTTTTCTTTATAGCCGAGGGATAGAAAATTATTTTTGCTGAAAAATCCTCCTATTCCTTTCCTTCCAAAATTCCCACAAAACAATTGAAGGGCACATTAACCAAAGATCACTAAACAACGAAAGCCTCAAGGGTGACGACCATGAATTCAAAAAGGATAGAAAAGTATCAGGAAAGGATGATTTCCATTGAATTTTTGAGCACAACCATTCCCAAATAGCCTGAGAAAACTGATAATTAAGTAGTAGATGATCTACCAATTCCTCTGCACTTTTACACAACAGGCATCTGGAGGGGCCGTAGAAACCTAAGTTTTCAAATCTGTCTCCCATCAACACCCTGTCCTAAGCTGCTTCCCAAGTATAAATACCCACCTTAGGAGGGAAACCTTTTTTCCAACATAATTGGGTTGGAAGACTTGGCTCAACATCCCTTGAAGATGCAAGGATTGCATAGCCAACCTTTGCAGAATAAACCCCATTAGCCGAAGCATTCCATCGAATTTTGTCTCTACCTTGTCTCCCCCATATACTCCTCTCTTTCAAAATTCTCTCAAAAGCTTCCACATCCTCAATATCCAAACCCAGCTACCTAGGAGATTTCCAACAGTAGCAACCATCCTTTAGGACAGTCAGGTCATCAAAATAATCCCTTACTTTGACACCCCAAACCTATTTAGTTTTTTCTTTAAACCGAGCACAAAAAGGATCCATAACAAGGATGGGAAATCCTTCTCACGAGTCTTCCCAAAAAAGAGCCTCTCTTCCATCTTTGACCTCCCAAGTCAGATAATCCAAGATTAGATCTCTGGCATTTTTAATGAAATTCCAAATGCGTGAGCCATGAAGAAGAGATTTTGCAGTCAATTTTTTTTCCTCATTATCCAAATATTTGGCTCTCACAATTTTAACCCACTTTAGCTCTAGATGAGAATGTATAGTCCATGCCAAATTTTCCCCAAGAGCCTTATTTTGCAAGAACAATTTTTTTAACCCCGCGCCATCTTCTTCCCTTCTTTCACACACCTTCTACCACTTAATTAATGGGAACTTCTTCTGATCTCCACTCCCATTCCAAAATAAGTCCTTCATGGATTTTTTTAAAGATGTAATCACACCCACCGACAATGGGAGACAAGAAATCAAGTAAATAGGAAGAGCAACAATAAAAAACTTCAGTAATGACAATCTTCTAGCCTAGGACAACCAACAACTCTTCCATGAAGCAAGTTTATCTTTAACCTTTTCCAACAAAACTTTCCAGGTGCCACCCTACAGAATGCCTTTAACCAAAGGGTGACCCAAATACTTATTGTTGATGTTATAGCAGCTTTGGGCTCATTCTTCTAGCCATGAGTCAAGACATAAAATTTCATATAGCCTATCGGCTATTTATTTTATTGAGGAAATTAAAGTGAAAAGGCACTTCACTTGGCAACATTATAATTTCTCTTGGGCCGACCTTCCTTGTAATTCACATATTTTATTTGTAATTATATTTTTGTATTATGGCTAACCTTGTACATGAAGAGGTATGACCTCTCTCACATTTTTATTTATACAAGGTCATTTCCCTTCATTCAATCATCAAGAAAGTTCGATTCATTCCTTCATTCAAGTGCGAATTTCATCATAGAGCAGATTGCAAATTTCTTCAAGGTCAGATTTTGATACTAAGGAAGAGCAGATTATTATCTGATATTGCATCTTGTGTTGGTGATAAATAGTGGCCTTGAGTTTAGACTCATTGTAAAGAGAATTGTTGCCATCTTTTATATATATAAGAGAGATCTTTGTTGCTAGGTTTTTCTCCCTCAAGTGGAGGGTTTTCCCAGGGTATATGTTGTGTTTATGTGTCTAATTTTGAATTAAATTTTGAGTTTTATATCTAATCATAAAAAATAACATGGTATCAGAGTGGGTTTAAGAAAGATCAAGATCAAATTTATTCAAGCAATGCTACCCTCCATTCTTATTCTCATCCCAATTGCATCGATCTTATTGTCAAGACAGTGAACGAGCTGAAGATCAAAGATAGACTTGAGGATGCTTCAAACTTCACATCTTGGAAGTTTAGAGTCATGCTCGCTTTGGAAGAAAATGAGTTAGTTGAGTTCATGGAGAGTGAAGTTCCCGAACATACCAATGAGAATGAGAAGCCACAATGGAAGATAAATGACACGAAGGAAAAAAAAGATGTTGGTTGATTCTGTGAAAGATCACATTGTGCCAATCATCTCCAAGTTGAAGACAACAAGAGATATGTTCAAGACTTTAGAGGAGATGTATGAGATCAACAACACAAGTCAAGCTCTTGCATTAAAGCAACAACTTCATCATATCAAGATGGCAAAAGGAGAATCTATCATCTCATATTTCATGAAGATTTCTGAGTTGAGAGATTAGCTCTCTACCATTGGGCATATTGTTGATAAAAAGGATTTGACTATGTTGGCTCTCAATGGTCTTCCTCCATCTTGGGAGTCATTCATTCAAGGAATCAGTGTGAGATCAAAACTTCCTAAGTTTTATTGGTTGAGAGCGGATTGTTTTCAAGAAGAATCAAGGTTGGCTGTGAGAGGCATTGGTCAAAGCTCTGCAAATGAAGGCATACATGTTCTTTCCACTCATTCCTCAAAGAATAAAGGAAAAGAAGGAAAGAAAGGGTACTTCAAGAGGAATAGAGATAAAGGATCTAATGGTGCTCTTGCATTTAAGAAGAAGAAGGACCTCTCTTGCATTCAATGTTTTAGATGTGACAAGTTTGGTCACTATGCTAAGGATTGTCCAACTAGACCTAAGCAATAGGATTCATTTGCAAATGTGGGTGAGATATATTTGTAGAAGGATTCAAGTGAATTTCTATTCTACTCTTCTTTTTTAAGCAATGTGCCTACCGACATCAACACTTGGTTGATTGATAGTGGTGCCTCTCGCCACATCACTAGATTTAGAGAGCATCTATTTGATTTGGTGGAGAGAGATTCTAATGTTCAAGTCATCATTGGTGATGATGTAAGTTATTATGTGAAAGGTGTTGGGACCTCCTTTCTTCACTTAGATTCTGGAATTTCCTTACAGTTGAGTGATGTTCTATTTGTTTTGGGTATCAAGCAGAACCTTGTCTCTATTTCAGCCTTGGAATACAAGGGATATCAAGTTGCATTCTCTGAAGGAAAAGTTCTTGCATGGCTGAAGAACTCAAGTATCAAGACTACTCAGGTGATTGGAGTTTGACATGCCTCTACAGACTTTGCACTCATCCACATTAGGCATTGTTGCATGATTCATCAAGTTTGTGTGAACTTTGGCATAAAAGACTTGCTCACCTTCACTTTCGAGCACTACCAACCATGAAGAAGATGGTCACGGGCCTTCCTAAATTCAACAAGAGCATGAAGGTACCCGCCGAGGATGCACTTTAGGTAAGAATAGTAAAGGTCCATTTCATAGTAGTGAAAGTAGATCTAAATGTATTCTAGACCTTATTCATTTTGATTTATGTGGTCCAATGTCTGTTGCTTCTTTGAGTGGTTTCTTGTGTTATGTAATTTTTATTGATGACTACTCTAGAAAGAATTGGATTTATTTCTTAAAGACTAAAGAATCTGAGGAAGTACTTGAGAGATTCAAGGAATTTAAAGCTCATGTAGAGAACTTGTCCAGGAAGAGGATCAAAGTTCTAAGATATGACAATGGAGGAGAATATATCTTCAAAAGTTTTTGGTAACTTTTTTGTTGAGGCAGGAATTAAGAGGGAGTTTTGTGTTCCCTACAATCCTCAGCAAAATGGTGTTGTAGAAAGGAAGAACAAATCTATTGTAGAAGTAGCTAGAGCCATGATTCATGATCAAGATCTACAAACCTTCCTTTGGGTTGAAGCATCTAGGATAGCTGTGTATGTTTAGAATAGAATCCCTCATCGAATTTTGGAGAACATGACTCCCAAAGAGGCATTCACAGGAATGAAGCTGGAAGTAAGTCATTTGAGGACCTTTGGTTGTCCAGTGTATGTTCATGTACCTAAAGACAAAAGGACAAAGCTAGAACTATCTGGCAAGAAGGGAATATTTGTGGGCTACAGTGAATCTTCAAAAGCCTACAAAGTGTACATTCTAGGTCATAAATTGATTGAGATCAACAGGGATGTTACATTTGAAGAAGATGTTGCATTCAAGAGGTCTAAGGGCATCCACATGGAGATAGACAATGAAGACCATGAGTCTCCTCAGGATATGGAAGTTGACCATACTCTTGAGAGTCAGAGGGAGGGTACTGATCCTAAAGAAGATGATGATCCATTTGAGCCTTTAGAACCTACTAATGGGCCTACAAACATTGTGATTGGTCGTAAGAGACCTCTTTGGGCCAAGAAAAAAATGCAGGAGGCAAAAAGGTTTGCAGCCCCAAGAGGAACTTTTAGAGAAAGCAAGAGACCTCAGAAATTTTCAAGCTATGTTGCTTTGATGAGTCAAATAATTGAGTTAGAGCCTTTTAGTGTTGAGGAAGCTACTAGTCAGCAAGTATGGAAAGATGCTATGGTTGAGGAGTAGCAATCCATCCTTAAGAATGATGTTTGGGACATCATACCTAGACCTGAAGGTAAATCTGTTGTGTCTTCTAAGTGGCTCTTCAAGATCAAGCATGCGATTGATGGGAGCATCAAGAAGTACAAGGATAGGTTTGTGGCTAGAGGATTCTCTCAAAAAGAGGGAGTAGACTATGAGGAAACCTTTTCTCTAGTTGCTTGTCATACATCCGTCAGGACCATCATTGCTATTGCAACATCTAAAGGATGGAAGATACACTAGATGGACGTGAAGACAACATTTTTGAATGGTGTGATCAAGGAAGAGGTATATAGTGAGCAACCTGATGGCTTTGAGGTTCATGGGAAGGAGTCTCATTTTTGCAGGCTGAAGAAAGCTTTGTACGGCCTTAAGTAGGCTCCTCGTGCTTAGTACAAAAGAATTGATCGTTACTTGTCAAGCTTGGGATTCTCCAAGAATGATGCTGATTCAAACCTTTACTTCAAGGTAATTGATGGCAAAGCAATAATCTTAGTTCTATATGTTGATGATCTAATTCTTATTGGAGAAGATCACCTCATTATCAAATGCAAGAAGGAGCTAGCTTCTGAATTTGAAATGAAGGATCTTGGTCTCATGCACTACTTTCTTGGCTTAGAAGTATGGAAAAAGCCGGATGAGTTCATTCCGAGTCAAGGGAAGTATACCATTGACATTCTGAAGAGATTTGGTATAATGGATTGCAAATCCATGTTCACACCTATGGAGAAAAATTTTTAGAAGCTTAAGGAGGCTGCAACTAGTTTAGATTTGGTGGATCCTACTATGTACAAATAGTTGATTGGATCATTGATGTATTTATTCAGTACTAGACTAGATATTTGCTATGCAGTGAGTGCACTTAGTCAGTTCATGTGTGAACCAAGGCAAACACATCTAGTTGCAACAAAGCATATCCTGAGATACTTGCGTGGCACAGTTGGATATGGCTTGAGGTATTCTTCTAATGTGGACTTGAAGTTGCATGGATATACTGATTCTGATTGGGAGGGTGTGTCACTGATCAGAAGAGTACCTCTGGATGTTGTTTCAGTTTGGGGTATGCGATGATCTCCTAGTGTAGAAGGAAGCAATCTTCAGTGGCACTGAGCATCGTAGAGGCTGAGAATATTGCAGCTTGTGTGGAAGCTCGAGAAGCAGTGTAGCTTTGGAAGCTCCTTGCATGATTGTTTGGACAATCATTGGAGCCGATTGTCCTTCATTGTGATAATCAAAGCTGTGTGAATCTTTCTATCAATCTAGTGTTTCATGACAAAACTAAACATGTTGAGATCAAATACCACTATATTAGAGATATGGTATTGAGGAAAGCAATCCAGTTGAAGTATATTAGCACTACTGAGTAGACGTCAGACATTCTCACCAAGCCTCTTGCCAGAGTAAAGTTTGTGTACTTTTGAGACAAGCTTGGTATTGTGGAGAATGAATCCTGAGCTGAGGAGTCTTAGTATCAGTGATCTTCTGATTTCCTTTAATGCATTTCTCTCTGTGAGAGAGATTTGAGGTGTAAGCCCTTGTTTAATGCATCTCTCTCTATGAGAGAGATTTGAGGTGAAATCCCTTGTTTCCACCCTCTGGGAGTAGCCATGGTGGATGTCATGTGTGTGACTCCATGACAACATCACATAAGAGAGTCTGTGATGATTTTCTTGTACTTATTCTTTTCACCCTCTGGGAGTATCTATGGTGAACGCCATGATGAGGTGACGACATCACATTGAGTGATTCTGTGATAGGAACTTGTGCAATTTTACCATACATGGGAGTATCCATGATGGTTGATATCAAAATGAGGTGATATGTTCCTTTCTCCACATATGGGAGTAGCCATGGTGGTTGACATCATCATGAAGTGATGTGTCTTGTACAACTGGAAGTATTTCTCCCTAGCTGAGAGGGAGTGTTGATGTTATAGTAGCTTTGGGCTCATTCTTCTAGCCATGAATCAAGACATAAAATTGTATATAGCTTATCTGCTATTTATTTTATTGAAAATTAAAGTGAATAGGTTCTTCACTTGGCAACATTATAATTTCTCTTGGGCTGACCTTCCTTGTAATTCACATATTTTATTTGTAATTATATTTTTGTATTATGGTCGTCCTTGTACATGAAGAGGTGTGACCTCTCTCACATTTGTATTTATACAAGGTCATTTCCCTTCATTCAATCATCAATCAAGTTTGATTTATTCCTTCATTCAAGTGCGAATTTCATCATAGAGCAGATTGCAAATTTTTTCAAGGGAAGATTTTGATACTAAGGAAGAGTAGATTATTATCTGATATTGCATCTTGTGTTGGTGCTGAATATTGGCCTTGAGTTTGGCCTCATTTTAAAGAGAATTGTTGCCATCTTTTATATATATAAGAGAGATCTTTGTTGCTCGGTTTTTCTCCCTCAAGTGGAGGGTTTTCCCAAGGTATATGTTGTGTTTATGTGTCTGATTTTGAATTAAATTCTGAGTTTTATATCTGATCATAAAAACTAACACTTACGAGGCAATTGACCTCTCCTAAAACCCAAACATCTCAAGATTTGAACCTCCATTGCACTACTCATATTGAGGAAAAAAGCTTCAAACTTTACCAAATTAATCTCCTGTCTTGAAGCCAAAGTGTACTTGTCCAGAATACCCTTTAACCTTCGAGCTTCTCTGAATGAGGCCACCCCGAATAACATAGTATCATCTGCAAATTGTTGATGAGTTATAGAAGGAAGGATTCTTGTGACTTGGAGACCTTCCACCCGAACAAATTACATCTTTCTTTGTCAATCAAACGACCCAAATATTCCACGATGATTATAAACAAGAAATGGGACAGTGGATCTCCCTGTCTTAAACCCTATAAAGCTGTTAAAAAACCTTTAGGAGAACCAATCAATAAGACTAAGTACCGTGGGATTTCCACCCATCCAAAGAGCCAATCCAATCATTCTTTTTTGAACTTGAAGGCCTCCGGCACCTTAAACAAGAAATGCCAATTCACCCTGTCATATGCCTTCTTTATGTCTAGTTTTAATAAAATAGCTAGTTTCTTCGTCTTTTGAACTAAATGGATTACTTCTTGAGCTATGATTACCCCATCAAGGATCGACTCTCAGGCACAAACTCTATTTGTTCTTCTGAGATGATGGAAGGAAAATTTTTCTTAAGGCAATTAGCCACAACCTTGGATAAAATCTTATATAGAGTGTTGCAAAGAGAGATAGGGTGAAATTCATCCTAGGATTCCAGTTTCTCTTTCTTTGGAATGAGCACTATGAAAGTGCTATTAACCTCCCTTAGAATCTTCCTTGAGCTTATTGAATCCTCAATTTCCTATGTAATTTCTAATCCCACAATATCTCCACATTTATGAAAAAAGGCTGCTGGGAAGCCATTAGGCCCAAGAGCCTTCTTAGGGTGTAGACCAAAAACTATTGATTTAATCTCTTCTTCAGAGAATTTAGCATTCAAAGCCTCCATCTGTGAGCCAAAAATAAAAGTTGGAATGTTCTCCACAATTTCCCTTTGTGCTTCCAAATTTGAACCCTCCCAATCATTAGGAGATTGCTAAAATATTCTACTATTGAATCCTTGATCTCTTTATGATCCTCCAGAAGGCTACCATCTACTACCTTAATGCTTGCAATCCTATTTATTTCCCTTCGAACCTTTGTTGAATTATGAAAAAATTTAGTGTTTCTATCACTTGCCTTGATCCAGATCTCCCTAGATTTCTTTCTCCAAAACAATTCCTCCTTAGACAGGAGATCATTCAATTTTGAAGTCAACACTTTCTCTTGTTCATATATTTAATTGTCCATCCCTTGGCTTAAATAACCTCCTCAACTAACTTTTCCAAATCAGATTCAACCTTGATCCTTTCCTCAAAAATATTTTTGAAACGGTCCTTATTCCATTGCCTTAAATCCTGCTTGACATGTTTAAGCTTGGAGACAATATTAAACATATTCGTCCCACCTGGATTGCAATTTGACCACCATTGTTTGATTAGGCCCAAAATATTCTGATATTTAAACCACATCATTTCAAACTATTTCCCAAGCATGTTGTATGACCTCTCTATGTAGTATTATATAGGTATATAAATTTTTTAAAAACAAATTAGTTTTTAAAGTTTTAATTTATTTTATTTCAAAAAATGCTACAATAAAAATAATAATGGGATTTTCTATGTATATAGCATTAAATGGAGGTGTACATGATACATTGAGAAAGAGGTATACCATTAGGTTTTTGATCCCTTGCATCCACCTATAAATATGTTCAAACATACTAGCCACCTCCCTCAATAAAATTCTAGTGGCGACCAATATGTAATGGCTCCTCCACTCAACATGTCACCTAGGATATACTATTATCACTATATCTTTTGTATCATATTGACCAAGTGGTAGTCGACCAATGAATGGTTGTTGCATAACTAGATAACCACTTGGTTTCTTAAATAGTTAGTGCCACCACCTTACCACTATTCAATAGAAAATAATCCTCTTAATAGTTTGGGTGGATAATTTTGGAAGGCCATGTAATTCTAGTCATCATACACAGGTAGTTTTTGATGTGATTTATTTTGAAATAATATATGATTCTAGTAGCTTAATAGTAGTGCAATATAATGTTTGGTTTTTTTAGAAAGTATAGATTCTCATAGCTGATGTTTAGCTAGTTTTGTTTAAATAAATTTTGAGAATCCATTTGAGCTCATATAACAATATTTTTAGGTACAATATTTTTTAGAATTATGTATAATTTCATGTGTACTTCTCAGTGATGTAATCTATTTATTTATATTAATTCTTAAATTTATAATTTTAATAATGTGACCTTTTAATTGTCGTATTTAATATACTAAGATCAATACAAGTTCACTAATTTAGTAATTATAAATTTTAAGTAGATTAAATGATCAAGTGTTACAATCAATATTTAGTAAGAGAATATATTTATTGAGTTCCTTTTAGGGGTATTAATACAAACATACTAAAAATATAAAGTTCCATCACACATATACTTGTCTTTAGGGGGCTAATAGATTGAAATTTTGTAATAACAAACTAAAATAGAAGTTTCATTAAGGGTTTAATCCTTAGGCTTCTAGTGTTTCTACATATAAGTAGATATTATGGGATAAATAATATAATCACATGACACATGAATTATGATTCCACCTCCATCTATTGATGAAAATGAGTTACATCTTGACTAAATTTTGGGTCCTCTTATTCTCTCTCCCACATTGTCCTTGTGACTTGGCATATCCTAATTCACATTAATTCACATATCAAATTGAGAGGCATTAATATATGGTAAATATTATTAGATATTCCATATAATTCACATTATATTCTATATAATTCACATTGGTTTACATCTCACATTAAGAACCATTCATTATAGTCAATATTCATAAACTTTGTATGGTACTTGATCCTATTGATTAGTTTTAGTATAATTAGCATCAAAATTCATATACACAAGTAGCTTCTAGGTTCATTGATTTATCAATCCTCTTTTTGAGATGGATATTTTTCCTATATGTTTTCTCTTTCTCTTCTTTTGGGGGTACAATATTTGTACTTTAGCTTTATTTCATATTGTACATAGGTACCTAATATGACTTGTTCTTGTAAGATCAATTTATTTATTACCTTAGTTGCACTTAAGGAAGGGTTTTGTTGTAGTATTATATTACACCTTAAATAATGTCTATTTAGGTAATTAAAATTATTTACTTGGATAAATTAGAAATGAACATAAATATTTAACAAGATCTCTTTGTGTTCTGACCTTTAACTTTATAGGCCCAGTTAACATGATGGAAATTCTATATTTATTTATTGGACTTTTGTGAGGATGCCATATATATTGATTCACTATTTAAGACTTGGGACAAAATAAAAGACATTTAAAAGAAAAGAGACTATAAAAATTATAATTAAGCACCATATTAAATACTATTTTATCAAATGCTATTATTGTATAGAGAAAAAGGATGAAAATATATAATCTTACATTTCCCTACTTTGCAGAAATAAAAATAATCAATTTTCTAGGAGTTGATGTCATCTACTTAAGCTATTTATAAAAAATGAATATTCATCTAATCCAAAATCCTATGACCATCATGTTTAACATTATATTTTGTATTTAAAGATAATATGTTCTAACCAAAAATTCACTTGAACATACATTATAGCATAGAAAGTTAATCACTTTATTTTGCACTCATGAATATGTTTCTTATATAACATACATACACCAACCATATACATAAAATTTGAGATTTAAATAAATGTAAAATTAGCACATACTAACATGCTCTATTAAATATTTAAAAAACATAAGTAAATTATTGTGTGCATCCTATCACTGAGCTACACTTCAAATTCCATAAAAAATGATATTATAGATTAATGCACTTGAACCATTTATGGTATTGTAATGTGTTAGATGGTTCATCAACAATACATCTTAGAGCTATCATTATTGTGTGGGATTGTATTGTGTTTGTAGGTCCATATTTGGTGAAAGAAATAGATGGTGTTGGCAATGATAAATGGTTAGAAGAGATTGCAAGAAAATTAATTCTAATTGTATATTGAAATTTGGATGAGACAAGTTCATAAAGTTCAAAATGTATGAGGTTTTTAATTTTATAAATGTATTTTTGATCTATAGACAAGAAAGATGAAAACAAAGTATAGAGTAGGATAAGGGAGAGATTCATGGTAGTTATAGTCCACAACATGCATTTCAATCTATGTATATAGAATTTTGAGTATACAATAATGTGATAAAAAAATATAACTTATCCTACTAAAAAATACAAGAAATACTCAAGATAAAGCAATGAGATAGCAAACATTGATGAAAAAAAGTAAAACTCTTGCTAGTACCAATCTTTGTTGCACTAAGGGCGGGGGCCTTGGATCGATTGGCTAAAGCATCCTATTGTAGGCAAGAGGTCATGGGGTCCAATCTCCCCTCATCCCCATGGTATTAGAGGGTGTGTCACGCTAGTGTCATCGATCAAGTGAAAAATGTTTACTAGGCGCATTGTAGTTTATAGGGGGGGCTTCTTGATTCCTGTAGTCTAAAAAACAAATCCTTGTTGCATTGAGATATGGTGGTCATGAATAAGGATGATGGATTTGATGGTATGGGAGTTCCTTCACCACCAACATAACATTACATAAGGTCAAGATTAAAATAGCTTAGGATGGAATTCCATTTATAAATTTTTTACTATAAGGTTTGATGCCTAGGATCAAAAGTAAATATCAAGGGCTCAAATTAGTTGATATCCATGGAGAGTTGCGAGGAGGAAAAGTGTCCTCATTTGGTTGGTGGAAGGGGAGGAGTCTAAGATCAAATGAGAATCTATGGTGGAGGATTCCTTTGGGAGGAGTGGATCGTGAGAATGAAAAGGGTACTTGGGAGTACCTTAGGGCGATGGGAAAGTCTTTTGAACCATGTGACATGGTACCAAGGCCATGTCACATGTACAAAGTGACTATCCTTTGTGCACAAATTTCATGCCTCTCTACATATTTTGGGATTGCGCATGATTTGAGGGGTTTGGCTAAGGTTAGTGTGTGCGAGTGAGGGATTAACGGGTTAATTAATTTTAACCTACTAATAAAATGTGGATGAAAAATGAAATTAAATAAATAGGTATATTCATTTAATTCTTGAAAAGGGGATATGAGACTTAGGTAAGAAATATTTATATTTATTTATCTAAGGTGTACATTAGAAGGATGATTAATTGATTTTAGGCTAGAAACATGATTAGGTGAATAGTGATTTTATTAAATAAATAATAAAATATTATTTAATTAATAAGGGGATGAAAATCAGATTATTAATTGAATAAATTGGGATTTATTCAATCAATTATAAAGGAAATGGTTGGATTATTAGGTAATTGGTGATGTGTCGATTTTAAGTGTCTACACAATATATAGTGATTGCATATTATTATAAGAAAAAATACTAAAAATACTAAGATATGGTTAAACACATACATATTGTTTGTATTTATTTTAATTTTTCATTCTTAATATAATTTTATGTTTAAAAATTATGAATCTGTATAAATCAATGAGCTCAAAACCTCTATAAATAAAACTAAAAAAATGTGAACACTAGACAATGTAAAGGATGCCAATGAATGATATCATTTTATGTCTTCTACTAACCTCCTCGCCACCACCTCGTCCTTATCACCATTCAAGCTAGAAACTTAAATACTCAATGCAATGTATAAGATGTAAACAAATGATATTGTTATCTAGTCTATACAATAATCCTATATATATATATATGGGATTATTTTATAACACTTAATTCTTACTTATAGATTGATATTGAATAAGATTTTAAATATGACCTTCAAAATATTTAGGAATGGATTGTTTTATAACACTTAATTCTTACCTATAGATTGATATTGAATAAGATTCTTCTTAAACATCATTCAATTAAATACTTCAAAACTAATTTTCATGAATAAAAAAAATTATTTTAATGTAAATAGATGTAAAATTACTATTTAAAAAAAAAAAAAAACATTTTGTTGGATGCAAAAAGATTTCATACAAAATTCTCATTCCTTTGCTTGGTGGAGAAACATGGTTTTCGCCTTAAAGGAAACTAGGGGAGAGGGGTCCATAGTGGAGCACCCTAACTTTGTGTTTCTCAAAATCCTACATGGAATTTCAAATCAGTCCCAATTTTGTACAGCAGTTTATTTGGCAACTCGTCTGCTTAAAAAAATTAATTTTAGGGTCACATCATCAAATATGATGCCACATGACTTTTGAGAATTAGCGATGGGCGGCTGGTGTAGGGGCATGCTGGGTGCCTGCGGCCTGCTCTAGGCTGTGGGCTTTCCTTCTTTACGTCTCCTGATGCCATTCTGGTGTGTGCGGTGGTGAGTGGAGTGGCTGTAGGGTGTTGGGTGAGCTAGACTGTAGCTGTGTAGGGGGTGGTGGCTGGTGCTTTGGGTTTGGCGTCTGGGGGGTGCTGGTGGGTGTGGGGTTTATTTGCGTAGGGTGAAGTTTTTTTTTCTTTTTCTGGTTGTGGTGGGTGCAGAGTGTGGTGCAATGGTTGGGATCTCTAAGGGTTTGGTGATTGCGGATGCAAATGTGTCTCTAGGCCTGTCTGAGGATGTGCATGTTCCTTTGAAGGATACCTCTTTTGTGGGTGAGAGCTCTAAGATTAAGAAAGTGAATGGTTGTCTGCCATAGAGTCAAGATCGTCCAGTTTTGGTTCTCTCTCCAGAATTGGTACAAGAGGATTTCTCTTACTGGACTCAACATGTTCTAATTTGTAAGTTTTTGGGTATCCGTGTCTCTCTCTCGGCTTTGGAGTCTTGGATGTGGCGTACATGGCAGGTGGAGGGTGATTTTGATATTTTGGTGGCTGGGAATGGTTTTTTCTTGGTTGATTTTTCTTGCATTTCGGATCGTAATCGGGTTTTTGAGGGAGGCTCATATTTTTTCAACCAGGCGGGTTTGTTTATGAAACCCTGGCATGGGGGTTTCAATGCTGCAAAGGATTTACTGTCTCGGGTTCTGGTGTGGGTCCGCCTGCCATGGTTGCCCTTGGAATTCTAGAGAGAAGACATTTTGCAATGAATTGCTGCTCTGCTAGGGAAGCCGGTTGTCATTGCTCGGACTACTTTGATTAAGAAGGTATTTTCTTTTGCTCACATCTGTGTTGAAATTGACCTAAATAATCCTTTGCTAGACTCTCTGGAAATTTGTATTGGCTTGGCTTCATGGATTCAACAGATAGATTATGAGTCCCTCCCCTTTCGATGTCGATTTTGTCATGAATATGGACACCTTCATCGATAATGCCCTCGGGTCTCCAAATTGGCTGGGGCTTCTTCTCCTCCTCCTTCAGGGCCTTCGGGGGATAAGGGAGATAAAAGCAAGGTGCCTGTGGTTGAAGGGGGGCATGATAAGGATGGTTTCACTCCTGTCAAGCCAAAAGCTAAGGGGAGAGGTCAAAAGCGGCCCTTTAAGGACAAACAAACTGATCAAGGGTTTAATCATTTTGAGGTCTTGGATAATCAGGCCCTAGAGGAGGGGATTCCTATTGAGATGGTACCTGGGGCTATCAGTATGGATACAGGGTTGGAGTAGGCAGTTGTTGTTGCAAACCTGTCTCTTCCTTCAGAAAAGGAGAATTCTGGGCTTTCAGATGTTGTTGCTGGCCTACAGGATGATATCATTTTAGCTGATTTAGCTAAGGAGGCGCTGTCTTCTGGTAAAGGTCGGGGGGTCTCTTATCTAGGGGTGCTACAACGCCCTCTTAAGAAGGGGCATTTTGAACACTCCTCTAAAGTTGGTCATAAAAAAGATGCAGATAAGATTAAATCTACTAGGGATTTGCTGGTTGAGTCTGGGTCTATTAAGACCATTGGTACCCACTTTTCTCAACCTTCCTCATGATTATTCTTTCATGGAATGCAAGGGGGTTGAATAGTGCCTCCCGTCAGAAAGCTATTCAGGATATGATTGGGGTTCATTCTCTAGATATTTTTTATGTTTAGGAGACCAAGCTTCAGGTGGACATCGTGCTTCAGTATGCTCCTCGTATTTGGTTCTCGGGTCAGTGTCAATGTATTGGTTCTAAGGGAAGCTCTAGAGATTTGGCTCTTTTTTGGGATCCTCGTAAGGTTGTTCCTTGCTGGTGGATTTCTAGCCATTCCTCTATCTCGATGGTGGCTTCAGTTTTGGACTCTGGTGAGACTATTTTGGTTAGTAATGTTTATGCTCCTGTTGACTTCTGGGGAAAAGGCCAGCTTTGGGCCCATATTAGGTATGTTAGGTCCTGTGCTCCTTACTTGCCTTGGATCCTAGCTAGTGATTTGAATGCTGTTTTGTGTCTGGAGGAGAAAAGAGGGGGGCTGCCGAGACTGGGTCCTGCTTCTGAGTTGTTCTGGGCTAATGTGGACTCTCTTTCCCTTGTTGATGTTAAACCTGCTAATGGCTTATTTACTTGGAATAATAGGCGGAGTGGGCCAAAGGCGATTTCCAAGTGGTTGGATAGGTTTCTTGTTTCTTGTTTTTGGGTGGGGAGCAGTTTGGTTATTGGCTCTGAGATTCTGGACTGGTGTGGCTCTGATCATTGGCCAATTAAGTTTTCAGCTTCCCCCTTTCCTAATCCAAAGAATCCTCCCTTCAAATTTCAGCTTATGTGGCTCCGTGATTCTTCTTTGTATAATCTTGTTGAGCAGTGGTGGTTGGATGGAGCCCCAACATATGGCTCAGTTATGTACTCTTTTGTTAAGAAGCTGCAAAGTGTCAAGTTTCATCTTAAGCGTTGGAATTGGCTTTGTTTTGGAAATTTTCAAGCCAAGAAAAGGGAAGCACAGGAGCCTCTTGTTGTTGTTACTCGCTAGATTAGGGATCAGGGATTTTCAGAGGTTCTTGGGCATGCTGAGTCCCAGGCTCTTAAAGTGGTGGAGGAGTGGGAACTTCGTGAGGAGATATTTTGGAAACAGAAGGCTCGGGTTGACTGGCTTCGAGAGGGCGATAAGAATACTGCCTTCTTCCATCATTCTGTGCAGGCTCGTCGGAATAAGTGCTATATCTCTTCTCTTGTTAACTCCGAAGGCTTAGCTTTATCCTCTCAATAGGCTATATCTAGAGAAGCTCACCAATTCTACTCCTCTCTGTTTACTGAGGATTCTCTTCCTTCTGATATTGAGGATAATATGATTCTTTCTTGTATTCCTTCTTTGGTCTCTAATGAGTTGAATGCTTCTCTTATGCGCCCGATTACTTTGTCTGAAGTGGAGGAGGTTATTTTTGGGATGAATAAGGGGAAGGCTCCTAGTCCTGATGGGTTCCCTATTGAATTTTTCCAAGAGTTTTGGGAAATTGTTAAGTTGGATTTGGTGGAGGTGGTCAGGGAATCTTTTCATAGCAAGCAGATGCTTCGGGCTTTGAATGCTACTTTTCTTGTCCTCATTCCTAAGAAGGAGGGTGTTGATAGGTTTGATTTATTTCGACCTATTGCGCTCTGTAATGTGGTGTATAAGATTATTACAAAATTGATTGCTGAGCGGCTTAAATCTTGCTTGCCTGTTGTTATCTCTGAGGAAAAAGGAGGTTTTGTGGCTGGTCGTCAGATTCTGGATGGGGTGGTGATCGCCTATGAGGTCATTCATTCCATGGAGATCTCTAAGGAAATGTCTATGTTCATCAAGCTGGATATGGCTAAAGCTTATGACAGAGTTAAATGGATTTTCCTTAAGAAGATTTTGTTGGCCTTTGGGTTTTCTTCTGACTGGGTGAGTTGGACTATGAGCTGTGTGACCTCCTCCTCCTTTTCAGTTATTGTGAATGGGGAACCTTCTAAACTTTTTGGTGCTACCAGGGGCCTTCGTCAGGGGGATCTGCTTTCTCCCTATCTCTTTATTCTTATGGTTGAGGGGCTTGGTCGCTTTCTTAAGTCTCGGGTCTCTCAGGGTGGGATTCATGGTTGGCAGTGGGGGATGGGTCTACCTACTCTTTCTCACCTCTAGTTTGTGGATGACACCTCTCTTATGGGGTTGGCTCGTCTTCGTGAAGCTGAATCCTTTAGGAAAGCTTTGGACATCTACCTTGCTGCTTCGGGTCAGAAAGTTAATGAGCATAAGTCTTCTATTTTTTTCTTTAATACTCCTTTGGCCATCCAGAGGAGGATTGCTGCTATTTTGAGGTTTCAATTTGGCTCTCTCCCCTTTGTCTATTTGGGGATTCCTCTTGCTGTTGGTCGCCAACCCAGATCCTCTTGGCAGATGTTGCTTGATAAGTTGAGGAAGAAGGTAACACATTGGACTCATCGGTGGTTGTCTACTGCTGCTAGAGTTACTCTCCTTCAGTCTCTTATCCAGGCCCTTCCCATCTACAGGTGTTTTGTTCAATTGGCCCCTATGTATTTCCTTTGGGAATTTGATGCTCTTTCTCGGAAATTCCTTTGGAGTGGTAACTTGATGACTTCTAAGTGGAGCCTTGTTAAATGGGATTCTGTGTGTAGACCAAAGCAGGAGGGTGGTCTTGGTTTACACTCTTCTATTTTGAATGGGCAAGTTCTTGCGGCGAAGCTTTATTGGCGTTGGTGTACTAATCAACACCAGTTGTGGGCCCGTGTTCTTAACTATAAGTATCTTCGTGGTGTTGCTTCTCATGAGGTTCCTCGCTATCCTCTGGAGGGGAGTGGTTCTATGATTTGGTCTACTCTGAAAGTGGGAGCTCAGTTGATTAAGCAGGCATTTTTTTGGATCTGTCACTCGGGATCATAGGCTCTTTTTTGGTGGGATTCTTGGGATGGTCACCCACCTATTCTATCTGCTTTTCCTCATCTTCAACCCCTTTGTGATGTTTTTACTGCTGCTAGTTGGGACACCATTGAGCATTACAAGATTGCTGAGCATGGTGGCTCTTCTTTTCGCTGGAAGCACCCTTCTAAGTGGCCTCCTGGGGGCTCTGAGGGGGACATGCGGGAGCTTGCAATTCATTGAGGGGACCTGATATTTTAGCCTGGGATGGTGCTGATATGTTTGGGAAGTACTCTGTGTCTACTGGCTATAAGCAATTGGGTCGACAGTTGTTTGGGGATACTGAGGTCCCTTGGTGGAAGTTTGTTTGGCATAAGTTGTCTTGGCCCAAGTGCAATTTCTTCATGTGGTTGGTGGCTCAAAATCGGTGTCTTACTTGGGATAATTTATGCAAGCGGGGTTTCCAGGGTCCCTCTTGTTGTGTGTTGTGTCATGAGGTTGAGGAGTTTGCTTCTCATCTCTTCTTCCAATGCTCCTATGCTCAGGAGATTTGGCATCTTTGGTGGCAGGTGTGGAATGTGCCTTGTACGCATGTTTCCTCTTTGGCTGAGTTTGTGGATCGGGGGAGTAGGGCCCCTGTTTCTACCTCCTTTCTTCATGAATGCTGCTTGGGCGATTGGCCCTTCATTATTTGGAATCTTTGGTTGGAGAGGAATCGTCGGATTTTTCAGGATGTGTTGATGGGGGCCCCTCGCTTGTGGTGGAAAATTTTGCATTCTTCGAGTGAAACAATCGCGGCTAAGTGTGATCTGACTGATTCGATTGCTCCTTCTGATGTTGGTTGTTTCAGCCGCCTTCATCTTCCTCCTTCGCATCGGCAGCTTATACGCAACAGGTGTAGGCATCCAACACCAAAGGTGAATAGGGAGGGAAGTTGGTCTCCTCCTCCTCAAGGCATCCTAAAAATTAACATGGATGGCTCTTTTCGTGGAAACCCTGGTCATGCTGGAATTGGTGGTGTTGGTCGGGATAGCTCTGGGGATGTTCAATTTATTTTCTCTATTTATAAGGGTCTGCATACTAATAATCTTATGGAGGCTTAGGCTATTTTAGTGGCTGTGGAGCGTGGCAGTCAGTTGGGGTGGCGCAAGAT
The DNA here is from genome assembly GCA_007258455.2 of Sequoia sempervirens. Classification (NCBI taxonomy): domain Eukaryota; kingdom Viridiplantae; phylum Streptophyta; class Pinopsida; order Cupressales; family Cupressaceae; genus Sequoia; species Sequoia sempervirens. The sequence goes on along the minus strand of VDFB02145605.1, from coordinate 6,346 downwards.
TATTTGTGAATCTGATTCCTAGGTTGTTGTGAACTTGCTGAACAGGCGTAGGTTGGATGATGTCAGTTGGCACCTGGCTCTGATTATCGAACAAATTCTCAATCTCTGTGTTTCTCTTGAGTTTGTTACTTTCACTCATATTCCTAGGGAGTGGAATGGTGTTGCTGATTGTTTGGCTAAATGGGCTTCTGATCATATTCATGATTGGAATTTGGTTGATCGGGGTCAATTACCCCCTGATTTATCTCAACAATTGGACCATTTGGTGGAGCTGGATAAGGCTATGTAATGACTCTGCTCTGTAATTTTCTCTTGTTTTAATAAATTTTTACCCCTCTTTTATGTTAAATATGATGCCACATCAGCATGCTTTTTGCTAAGGTATTAAAAAAGGCTCAAAAAAAAAAGTGAGACTGATAGTGGTGCACTAAGTCATGTTTTATTGGTGTGCCGATGTGGCATCACATGATTTGTTAGTTTGTGTACTTTATAGATAAAAAGTGTTTTGTAATTGGATATTAAGATGCTCCACTATGAGGCCCACTGAGGACTACTTCTATCCCCACTATTGAAGCCTGCTCCACTATGGGCCCCTCTCCCCTATCAAACTGCGAACAAAATGCAAAACAAATTCATGAAACATATTTTTAATATTAGTTTTACGTTTTGAACCATATTAAGTCTCTAGAACCTCATTGTTGTTACATAAAATGGTGTACTGACAAATAAAAAGAGCATTAAACATGTAAAATATATAATACACTCCTAACAGAGAAGAAAATGAATGATAACAAACAATGGTATGGAAGGCTTTAGTGGATGTATCAACATTACTTTTTGGTTTTACCCTCATGCTCATAACTTCTGGTGTTGTCTCTCCTCCACTTTCCCTGCTATTGTTCCTCACAAGTAGACTTAGAGATCTGCGCTTTTCGGGCTTTCCCAGCATCACAATATTATCTCTCAGACCTTTAGACAAATTATTCTTAAATTTATTTGGAGACTTCAGTGCTTGACTTCATTCTCCAACCTTTTTCCCACTTCATATAGAAGTCTTAATGCTCAATGCAGATTTCTCACTCCATCTCACCACTCTTCAGCATACTCTCCAAGCTAATCTGGACCTTGAAGTTACACTGGCCAACCTACAATACAAATTAAATGTTTTAATGCCAGTCTGCAGGACACCAGCTCAACCAGCATTCATGGTAGCATGATACAGAGGACCATTCTAGAGGTTTATTTTGACAGAGGTTTTATCAGGGGCTTATGAAGAAATTAATGATTAGCCAAGGAATGTCTATGCACCCTGACAGCTTTTCAGTCTATCTGTTTAGCTTTCTTGTTGCAGACAGGCTCAAAAAGGCTTCAAGTACTCTCCAGCAAATTCAATTGGCTAGTGTACAGTCACGACCTCTGCCAGCATCCTCTTTGCAAATGGGAGTTTTGGATCAGCACGTGGACATCCAGCTGGCTGTTTCACTTTGTTGATTCCTTCCAGATGCTGTCCATCCCTCTTCATTATATTTGGAAATGCTTTTGTAATCAGGCATGCAGAATGTGAAATCATAGGCAGATTGAATGGACAGGCTGCAAAAAGGCTTTAATAAAAAAAACATTACTTTTCTGCATGGAAAATTCTTGCATGGTATACAGTACGTCAAGTTTTCCATTGAATGATATAAGTTTAAGTCACTCAATGCTCATCATAATCAACCAAAAGCAGAGACCATGTGCTGTATTCACATAGTACAATGGGCATCTATTTATTTCTTTCATTTATTCGGTGCTGTAAATAGCTCTACTTCATCACACATGCAACTATAAATGCTTTATTTCTGATAATTATTGCATTGAATCAGAAAAAAACAGTCTGTTTCATAAAATCTTTATAAACCAAACATTCTTACAAATAAGTCTAGAGCTAACTTCATTTATTTTTATGCTATTATTGGGGTAGTTGCATGCAACTGTATACAGCTATGGTTACTGTGAAGTTTCTTAGCAGATCACAAGACAGTTGGCATCCCTGTTTTCAATACGTTTGTGCATGGAAAGGTACTGTTTTTTAATTATATTTAAGTTTCCTGACTGGTTTGTCTTTTATAATTATATCCCTTTATGGTCATCAAATCTGTTGCTATTTATTATTTTTCTTTACCATGGATAAACGAATGATCAAGTGCAAGCAATATAAGTGGATATGGTGGAATTTAGTCATAGAGTATGCTCGGCCATATTCATGATGATGGGAGCTGAAATATGACTACTTAAATGAGGTGAATGGAGAGGATCTTATGATAGGTATGAAAGAGGATATGGTAGTTGGGTATGTTTTAATTGTTGTGATATTATTTGTTGATTTAATGTTTTAATAGATGTGATAAGTGAATGGAAGATGATGTTAAGAATATCTATTATTTCTGTATGAAAGATTTTTCGAAGAAGAATGTGCTGAGCAATATTTGTTTTAATGATTCATGTCAGAAGAGAATATGGAAAGAATTAAAAAAAAAATTCCTAGTTATTTTGTACTTCCAAAGTTTAGTGGTTAACCATTCATAACAAGTAAGAATGTATGGAACCTTACAAGATCATCATTAAATATATTTATTGAAATTAAATTAGTATGTAAGTATTTTAAAGTGACATTTCTCTTGCTTTTAGGTAGATGCATTCAATATAATTATGTTAGTAATATTTTTAAATATTAAAGTTGAGATAACATGTTTTTATATTATTTTTGGTTTGTGATTGGATTCTTATTTATTTTTATTTACTCTCCATTTGTATGTAGGTCACATTATCATCTTCAATATCACTCATCGGTGTTAATTTAATGTGTCAAAAGGTCTCAATTAGGGGAGAAAAATCACTTAAATCAACTCAACAAAATTCGGTGGAATGCTGCTGAATTGAAGAATAGCAAGCTGTTGCAGTGTTTTTTGGTGGCTTCGTAAGTTGCTCGCCTCATCCTAATTGTACCTCAAATAACAAATGTGTAATGTTTTTGATGCCACGCTAAGCCTATTTATTTGGAGCTGATATCTTGTTGCAACTGACTACTTCTATTGTTCTGTCATTGTAATCACCAACATATTTTGTTCTATCTTGTCACTATTTTTTGGCTATCATATCTAAGTTTCCTAGATTGTTTTATATTTATAATTGGGTTCTAGGAAAATTCACCACCAGCAATTCACCGACGGAAAATTCACCATCAACAATTCACCGCGGGAAAATTCACCACCACCAGCAATTCACGCCATGGAAAATTAACTGCCAAAAATTCATACAATTAATTTTTCGTGCGGTGAATTGTCATGACGGTGAATTTTCCTCGAATGAATTGTTGGAGGTGAATTTTCCGTTGATGAATTTGCCAGATACCTTATAATTGTATTCCTTAAGCTCATCCATTTCTTTGCTATTTATTATTATTCTTTACCTGAATAAATGAATGACCTAGCACAAACAATAGACGTGGATATAGTGGCAATTCATTCATGAGCTATGCTGGACTATATTCATAATGATGCCACCTCAAACCCCGCTACTTAAGTGAGGTGAATGGACCTCATGACAATTATTTCTTCCTCATTATTTCTGCATGGAGGATTTTTGGGGAAGATTGGTGCTCACTAACATTAGTTTTAATGGCTCATGTCAGAAGAGAACATGGAAGGAATTAAGGAAAAGCTCCCAGTATTTTTTAGTTTCAAAGTTTACTGGTTAACCGTTCATAATAACTATGAAACATTACAAGATTTTTATTAAATATATTTATTGATATTAATTTATAAAATAAATATTTTAGAGTGATATTTTTTTTTAGATAGTTGTGTTTAATATAATTATGTTAGTATTTAAATATTTAAAATGTATGTTTATAATTATAAATATATTAAAGTTGAAGTAAAATATTTGTGTTTAATATATTGATAAGAGATAAGTATTTATGTTTAAGTTTGGTATGTAGTTTGATTTTTAGTTTCTTCACTTGTATAAAGTCACCATCTTTAATATCACTCATCAATGTTAATTTAGTATGTTAAAAGATTTCATTTAAGAGAGCATAGTCGCTTAAATCAAGTCAGCAAACGCCTTAAAAGTGTTTATAAACATGAGATTGACAAATTAGTATGTTAAGAAGGTAAAAGCAAATAGACTTGTAAGATGCACGTTCTATTGATTTAATCCATATAACAGTTGAATCTTGTATGGCAAATCAAATCCTCAACAATTGAGATCAAACTTGAAGCACTAACTATAACAATTTTAATGTCTTTTGAGACATGTAATTTTAAGATGGTGGAACAACATCAACATCATTTCTTTATCATCAATCTTTAAACTAAACCCCTCTCTCCACTTATTTTTCAAATGTTTATTAGAATTTCCAATTCTACTATCTAGATTATTTCCTTACCAATCCCAACATTTTTTTAATCTAAATTAACCCCTTATCAATCAAAACTATTTTATATCTAAATTAATTATCCATATAATTAATCTAAATAATCTTACAAAAATATTTCACATATAATATTATATATTTTAAAAAATAAAAAATATTTTATACTAATATTATCTAAAGCTATAAATATATAATAATTCAAATAAAATAATTTCTTAAAAAAATATTAGAGAATAAAAAGTATTCAATATATACCATAGAACATTCAAAATAAAATATCACAAAATATTTATGTTTATTTTAATTTTCTTCAATCATTCAACTTTTATGGTAATATAACATAATAAAAAATATTATTTTTCATTTTAATTTCTTATAAGAATATATATTTTTATTTTATTTGTGATTTAGTTTCTTATACTAGGTAAGAGTTGTCTAAATTTTAGCATAATTAAGAAATTAGAAAGGAAAATATAATTATTAAAGGTTAGTGATAAAAATAAATAATAATAGAGAATTAAGAATAATCAAAAGGTGATAAAATGATTGTAAAACATCAAATAGATCATAGAAGGGAAGAGAAGAACTACATTTGGTCTACCATGTTTTTTAGGGCTGTCACTTCTCACTCTTACTTCATTCTTTATAGACAATCATTCAAGACATTGACATCCACAGGATCTATGTCTTCATTTTTAGCTCAACTTATAGTTCTCTTGTGATAACCTTTGATCACCACCCTTGATGAAGCAACTCTCTTATTCCCCATATTGTCTTAGAATTGTTGAATTTTATTGATGTAATTGTTACTAGTGGTGATGCTTAATTTAATAATCTTATTTAGGTTATTAAGAGAGCCATTACAAATTCCACCTTCTCTATTTTTACATTCATACTTGCTAGTCCTTACGGGAGATCCCACAATAGTGGTTTACAATTTTTGGCCAAATTGGACACTGATTATTTTTTTAAACACAATCTCCACATTCGGGCACCTATAGCAATTAAACCGTAAAGAATTTGAAGATGATGCAAACTAGAGTCTTGTCATATTTTGTCTGTAGATTCTAAAAATATTTTTTTCAATTTTTTTGGAATCAGATTGCACTTCTTTTTCCATCTCCCACGAAAATTGGTTTTTTCAAAACAGCATTTTTAAAAAGTGGACGACAATCATAACGCATAACTTTTTTTCCTTGAAAGATAAAATTTCAATTCTTTCAAATTTAGATTTGTAACTCTGATATCTAGTGCTTCCACTTGGTTAGATAGTTTTTTTATTGAATATTTTTTCTTTAATCAAATTTTAAAGTCAAATCAATTACAATTCAGACATAACACGACCGTATAACGCATAACTTTTACTATATGTATCGAAATTCCTTTTTTTTGTTTTGTTGGATCAAGGACTCCAATAGTTGGTGCACTCATATTTTAATTTTTTTTTGTTTGATAATCTTCTATTTTTCCATTTGTGTAGAACATAGAGTTTTGTTTTCAGTGAAAAACCTATATTTAATAAAACTTAAAAAATAGATAGATAATACAATAAAAACATACTAAAATTATATTCGTTGGATAGCTCGTTTTGAGGGGAACCCGATACTAGTTGAGTTTTGAGATCTTCTCCATTTTCATTTTCAAATCGAGCTTCGAAACACAAAATTTTCAACAATTCTGGTGCCTTAGGAAGCAAGGATGAAAAAAGAGGGGTTCGGCCGAACAAGTGTTCAGTCGAATATCTTGGAAACATTCAGTCGAATATGGGTTCGACCGAACCACCAATGCATGCAATAAAAAAAAGAAATTAAATGGGTTCGACCGAACATTCCAAGAATGTTCGGTCGAACACCCTATTTTTAATATTAATATACATATTATTATTTATATTATTTTTAAATGATAACTTAAATTTGATGGCCATATGAC
>VDFB02145604.1:0-27519 GCA_007258455.2 Sequoia sempervirens | reverse complement strand
GGCAAGGTATTTTGACTAGTGTCTTTAATTTGTAAGGCATATCTAATTGCTTGCAATTCTCAAGAAGGCCTGGGCATCAATGGAGTAAATGATGAGAAGTCTTGAAGGTTAGCCTCCTCATCAACAACACTTTTTACAGATGGCATTGGTTCATTTGGGTGATGTGACAATTCTTCCATTATGTGCAAGAGATCATAGATGTTAGTAATTCTAAGAGGAAAAAAATTTAAAGCATCACAATCTATTGCAACATCACTATAGTACAGGTCATTCTCAATTTTATAAATTAATACAACCATGACATTATGTTTGTCAACATAGTAATCATAGTTTTCCCCTTGCGTGCCAATTCTTCACATAATGACAACTTCAAGATCATATTGTCGGTGTGGCAACAAGGTTGTAATGCAAGTAATGTCTTGTGGGAAGCTTATAGTGTGCCCACTATATTTGTATTTCCCTCCTCTAGTGTGGGTTACTTGCAAAATGAGAGAAACTCTTACTATAAGAATTTCTTCAACTTGAGTAAGTTTTGCAAGGATGGTTGGTTGTGGCCCTCTATCCATTTTATTTGCTAGGCTATATCTATGCACACCCTTTTTAGAAGCACAATGCAAACAAACAATGCTAGAACTGGATGACCCAACTCTCATGACAACATAGTTCTCATTGCAAGTAGAACAAGTTTTCAAGTTAGACAAAACATCAATGTGTTGGTGAAAGGATTGCATTGCTTGTGAAAGGGTTCACCAAACATGTTGCAAGTGTGGGGTTGATGAGGATATGGTTGGGAAGGAATTCCTAGGAAACAAATCCAATGGTGTACAACCAAGTATTGTGGGACCATTATTAGAAGGTTGGATGTGGCTTATTGGTAAGCGAGAGGAAGTTAAGGGGGAGCAATATTCTGCAAATACTGCTAGCGAGCTTTCCTGCAATGGTGGTGTCCCTTGTTCAACTTGGGTTTCCAAGCCAACTAGGTTCATGGCACTTCACTTTTGGAAGTACTTCGCTCGTTGGTCTGCACAAATGCAGTCCTTGTGGCATGCATAATAAACTTGGCTTCTCTCACATGCTTTTTTTCCTTTCCACATTCTACACTTGATGTGGTGTTGAAATCTGAAGGACATTGCAATTCCTACAACAACAACATGCAACACAATAAAATGGTTGAAAAAACTAGGTTACAAAGTAATGGCATAACTATAGCAGTCAACCTATTTGAACATGCAAGAAAGTAGCAAAAGGAATGATAAAACCAACATGTATACATAATTGTATGTATTCATATGCATTGTATTTAAAAGTTCCTACAAACTAGAAATTAAAAAACAAGAATGCAATGACTCAATCTGATTGGGCTAGTGGCTAACTAAAAAGGGATTACATCGATTGCATTAGTAAATTTCCAAAAGTATAGGAATTACCAACACCACCATGCATTGAGGAGACTTCTTTTCAGGACAACATTTGTAGAGTTAAACCATGTTGCATATACTAGTAATTTGCGAAGTATAATATGATACATAGTTTAATACTTAAATACTATTCTAAAAAGGAAGTCTCTTTAATGCTATTAGGTCAAGTATCTCCATAAATTTGTGTCATGCCATCAAATATGGAATGAATGTTTCTTATTATTGGAAATATACCACCTTTTAAAATTATAACAGTTACTTTTAAAGCCTAGAAGGAAAAATAACCAAGACATGAGTATTGACATTATGCATTAGATGAACATATGCAAATTTTCTAATTGCAGATGCAAAATCATCATGGAAGGGAGGGGGAATTTAGAAAATTAAAAATCCACATTCAAACAAAAAGTTTTTACTATGTCACTTATTGAAAATAACCAAGATAAACATATAGAAATACTCACCATCCATTAGACAGCTTCTACTAAGACATCATGGCCAGCAATATAAATCGCATGCATATCTAGCAATAGATATTAGTTGTAAAATATTGATTATTGTAGATGAGTAAAACAAAAATGGAAATTATAAACCTGTACATTCACAAATACTTTTTCCAATAGTTATCCATCGACAAGAACCCAAGCATTTGTAAATGTAAATGCATTTGAAAATGTACCTATAGATATGAAATATTTTCAATGGAGGGTAAAACCAATGGGAAGTGCAATCAATACTTTAAGGAGGACTGTAATGCACTTGCTTGAACCATGATTGTGAATCATACCTTCATTCATTCCAATGACCATCCATTAAACTTGACATTTTCTATCACACATGCATATATACATACACATGTACATGTAGAAATATTGCAATGAACATAAAACATTTTTGAAAGCACCAAAGCAAAAGAAAATAAGATCTATTGTCCATCCTACCATATTGGGAATACAATCTTATCAGTCAACATTTCTATTTAGAAATAGATATACATGTGGACTTAAAAAGAAGAAAATAAGGCCTACTCTCCACCCTACCATATTGGGTCATGAAGCCCCATGGGCTCTTACCAAACCACCAAGAAAGAATATAGATTGTCCATCACATTCATCAATGGTTGAAGCAATCCTTCTATTCAGACATACCATATGTATCTGATGGTTGTAATAATTTCATTTGAGAGCATTCAAGAAATAATCAACAGTGAATAGAAATTTTGAAATGGAAAAGAAGAAGGTGTGCTCTCCACCCTCCCATATTGGGTCATGAAGCTCCATCAGTTTTGATGGAACCCCCAAGCAAGTGTATAGATTATCCATCAGTTCTATCTATGGTGGAATCTATCTTTGTCACAAGAGAACAAACAACTCCTTTTGTGAGCCTTTAACAAACAAAAACCTAAAAGCTATGCTTGACAACAATGCAAACAAATACAATGCAATGCCATTGATTGGATGCATATAGAGGGACTTGTTGTTTGGAAACATTGTTTCCTTGACATCTCTTTTTTTTGTGGCCATGGTTGGAATGTCGTAAAATAGTTAATGCTATGAACTACATCTTTTTCCACCTAAAGTTAGAGAAGAACACCCAACAAAGCCTTACTGAAATTTGCAAACACTTTTGGTATCTCTTCTCACATCATGATGCTCCATGACCTGATATGGTAGTGTGGAGAGTAGGCCTTATTGTCTTGCATTTTATTTTATAGTTTACATGTACAAATTGCTATCTGAGAGTATAGATTTCTATCCTTCTAAGATAGCATTTACAAAAAAATTCAAATGTTTTAGGTTGTGGTTAGAATCTACTAAAATAGTTTACCATATATACTTTATCTTACCTTGCATTGGCCATTATTACCAATACACACAGACCATACAACACTAAATGTTCATGCAAAGAGGAAAAGCTTAAGTGAAGGTGCAAGTACAACCACCTACTATTAATTTTTTGTGAAGATAGCATCACTTGTGCTTTGTAGGTTGTTGCAAGTTTTATTGCTTCACCTCTATCAACAAACTGTTGATTATCACAAAGTATGCTAGGTTGCTATTGATAGAGACTTTTTTTTTTCTTGAAGAACAATTATTATTTTATCTATTGTCAATATCTTATGCCTATCATTTTGCAAGGATATGTTAATGTGCTTTTTTGTCTTTAATATTTATCTCTACCTTGCTTTGTGCTGAAACAAATATTGTTTGATCCATGCCATCCATTTTGTTTCTATGCTTGTGATCCAGCAAAATACTTAATGTTATATAGGTTACATCTCATTGCATCATGTATTGTTGATTATTGTTCTTTGCATTGCAAAAAAGTACTCAATGGTATATGCTTTCTATTAGCGCACATTGAGGATTGTCGATTATAGTTTTGTTTCTTATGCTACATTGTTTCATTTTGTAGAAGGTGGTGTTCCGCAAGCTGTATTCTTTCAATTTTTTGAGCAGCAGGTGTTCAGAAAGGAATTTTTTTTGTATAGGTTTGTTACCATCAATTTTCAATGAGTCTCTCTTCAATATTTGTATTTTTGTGGGTAGGTTTCTAAGAGAATAGTATATACATATATATATACACACACACATATATATACATATATACATATATATACATAGATATATATACATACATATGCACATAAATATACACACACACACACACACATATACACATTATTTCAATTTTTATCAAGACATTAGATACCTGAAATGAGAGGCATGGGTGATGAGGGTAGCCTTATGTGAGGATGCAATCTATATTAAGATTTGTGCAGCTTTTGCAAGCATGTTACAGGTAATTTTGTGTTTTTTGAAATAACAGATGGATGAAAATGCAAAAGGAAAGTGTCACCTGTGATAATAATTTTCCCATTTTTGTTAAGGAAATTAGTGAGAAGATGTGTGTTTGAAGCAAATGGGAAGAGTTGCATATCAAAGTAATCCTTTGGGTGTGTGTTTGATTTGCGGTTCATGCACTACACCATGCCAAATTGCTTCTTTGCATTTTGTGCATGAATTTTCAAATTGCTTTGTTGATTAGCTCATTGTCATTCTTGCATGGGAGAGATAGTTCAAAAACTTGCATGTTAATATTTGAGTTTATATGGTAAACAGATGGATGACCTTTTTGATCCAAGTTCAACCAGCTAAGAAGATCAAGTGATTGTAATTGTGGTTATGAATCTACATCCCATTTTGTGAACTCTCTTTCCCAAGTGGGAAGAGTCGATCACACTCAATCAACCAATATGGTAGGATGGAGAGCAGACCTCTTTTTCTATGTCTAGACTTCAATTCATTCACTACACAGGGTATGCCTATATTTTATTTTCTTACTATGTTCTATTGCAACTATCTTGCCTCATCCTTGTCATTAATTGTATAAGTCTTTACATTTTCTGATTTATTTATTGTGCACCAATGTTGTTTCTCTATCACACTAACACATTTTCCTTTTCCTTGCAGACCATGCTACAACAATAACATGTTCCATTGTCTAATGCATTATAAACAACCTTCTCGAATAATGTTAAGTGACTGTAAAATTCAACAACAATTTTCAAATAGACAATTGTATCCTAATGCACTCTATATTGATTGTAATACATAATATTCATTTCACCACTAATTATAGTGGTTTCCAATCTATAAATTCTTACTTGGGAATTTGGTGAGGCTCCATGAGGCTCCATGACCCAATATGGTAGGGTGGAGTGTAGTCCTCATTGTCTTGACATTTACTTTGTATTTTCTATGTAAGATTGCCATCTTTCTGGCATGGGGATCAAAATTTTTTTATATGTTTAAGCTTATGGTTACAATGGACTAAAATAGTTGACCTTATACACTTTATGTTAGATTTCATTGAGCATTGTTGATTAGTCTTTTTCTACTTATACTCTACATCACATAAATTATTAACTTGTTTTTAACCAAAATTCATCTATGGTACTTTTTTGGTGGTTGTCAAAAGATTCTTAGTTTGTATTGTTAACAATTGATGCAGTTTCAAAAGCATGGGGTTGGTCTCATGTAATCATTAATACAACTAATATTTTTCATGTAGTGGAGAGCATGCAAGCAACATCTATTTTGAAGTCTCCAGGAAACAAAACAAATGTCTATGCAACTATCGATAACATGTTTCTCAATCTCATTCTCTAGGTTTATGGGCTCGATGTTCTGGTTATGTTTCTAGGATTCAAGGAAGAATGCATACTAGAAACAACCAGCAATGGCTATATCTTTTCCAATTTATGAGGAGATTGTGTTGACAAAGGAGTGTTTTTTGTATGGGTATATTTTTGAATGCATTTCTTAGCATCAATTTTTGGTGGATTTTTCTTTAAGGTTTATGTGTTTTCTGGCTACATATTTCTAGTAGTTTACAAAACAAATAATATTCATCAGATACCATGTTCCTTTTCTATCTGTGGTGCATCTACATTAATTAATAAAACAAGACAACCTACCCAAAATTTTCAAAACCCTTTATTATGAGCAAAAAAATAGAAAAATAAAATGGTGTCAACATCACCTTGTCAAAACTAGAATAGCGAAAAAATTCCAAGAATTAATAAAATAACATTGTTCATAACAAACAATAGAATATTTTTCATACAATGTCTTGAGGGGAATACAAATTATGTATATATGTATATATATGTATGTATGTATGTATGTATGTATGTATGTATGTATGTATGTATGGGTCACTAACAACTAACATGGAAGATGGGTGGATATCCTCTATTTGTGTGAACTTTGGTCAAAATTTTCGACATCCTTTCCATCTATTGAACTTAGTTGAATTAACATATATGCACTTTCAAAAAAGTAGCATTTTAGAGTTAGTAAAGCAACTACACAGTCTATGCCATTTACAAAAACACATTGTTGACTGTAGGTCTCTAACCCCAGATTATAACCAAAGAGAGAGGATGATAGACAACAACACCTTGCAAAGTACAATAAGGCCAACATCCTCTTGGCCAACCACTAGCCCTCTAAGTCGCAACTTTTCTAGCACCATAGGGGAAGGTCCCAGAGATTTATGGAACATGATGGGAAGCTAGACAACAATTGTCAATGTTGCCTTGTAGAAAACAACATAAAAGTATAGCAATACAAGCATGAACAAAAAGCAAGAGACTCCAACCACACAACCATGATTTCAATAAATATGCATAAACTAATTTTGCAACCCATCACCATTCAATACATACGATGGAAATCAATAAGTTTATCATTACCACTGGACAGTGTGTGGAAATATTGCAACAAAAAGAAAGCTAGATGCAACTCTAGTAAAAAGAAACACACATAAATAGCTAAACAATGGCTTCTCCCAAATACCCAAGAAAGAAAGACATTAAATCCACATAAGTGTGTCAAATATAAACAAGCCACACTATACACCAGCAAGGATCCAAATGCAAGTAAAGGATGTTTTTAGTTTACTCCATGCACATGGGAAAAAACCAATGTAGGTGGCAAGAACACAGAAGAAACAAGGAACAAACTTACAAGATTTAGGCCTAACAATTGTTGGGAAGCCTCGGGAGAGCTAGAGTCAACCACCATTACTGGAGATGTTGCTTGTAAAAGATAGAGCTCCAACACTAGTGGTTGGACACAAGTTCTATTGTGACAAGAATACAATAGCCAAACATTCAATTAAACAATCAAAAGCTAACAACATCCATTCTCAATTTTTAAATAGCAAACCTTTCTACATTTCTATTTTTCTTCTTTGCACATCTACAATATAATTAAAACAAATAATATAAGAAATGCACATTTACAGATGTCTCCATAAATAATTTTAAAAACAATCTATATTCCTCCAACACAGTCAACCTAGAACATGTGCTCTCGACGAATTCGATGAACACTTGCATCAATCTTCCAAATATCAATAGAAATAAAACTTATTTATTCCATTTTTTTATAATCACCACACTATACTCCACACTTTTTTGTTATTCTTGTAGGCCATAGCCTAGCCATAATGTGGTAATTGATAAAATAATGTGTTATAAACAACCATTTAGAATAATGATAGTGACTACAAAACTAGTAACAACATTCAAATCAATAATCAGAGCTCAATGCACTTAATTTTCCATAGCATCTTCTTCTTAACACCGAGGTCTATCAATATTTCCCAATGTTGCATCCATGGTACACTACATTTCAAATACACATATGCATATATGCACATACATATACATCTACACATATATACATGTATATATACATATATATATGCACATACAAAGATCCACATACATACAAACATATACACATATAGATATACATATGTCCATCTATAGCACACTACATTTCAAATACACATATACATATATACAGATACATATATAGATCTAGATATATATACATGTATATATACATATATACATATACTTACATATATATATACATACAAAAATCCACACACACACATATATAGATATCTATAGAGATACACGTATACATACATATATACATATAAATATACATATATATATATATATCCACACACACATATATACATACATATATAGATATCTATAGAGATATACATATACATATATACATACATATATACATCTGTATACATATATAGATATAGTTATACATATTGTATGCTTTGCATGTACTAGGGGACATCATAGTAACAACTACCCTATTAATGCCCCAGTGAAGAAAATGAATGTTTAGCTAATTTTCAATAAGGAACTGTTTGGTGTCATTGTACTTCCATACCTAGTATGAGGGCCAATAAGGACGACAAAAAGCTTTTGTGGGGTTGCAAGCTAGATCAAGTTCTATACAACTTCTTTGAAGGTGGGAGGGGGGTATTTTGACTTCTTTTGCAAAAAATGATGGTTTGAAATACAAAAGAAAAGTGTCCTCTATGATAATATTGTGCCCCTTTTTTTTCTAGGGCAATCAGTGAGAAGATGAGCTATAAGTCCAGATGGTATTTTCATTAGCCTCCCAATTTTTCTTTCTCCTGATGGCTATGGGAATTCAACATCCATAGTTGTTGCATGCTTTCGTAAATAGCATTGCATGGTTCAACATTAAATGTTATGGGCTTTCCATCTAGCACCAACCATGATAATAAAAGAAAACATTCAACACCTAACAAAACTTTTTTTTTCCCAATGCATTCTTTCAATTTTTGACAAAGCTATGTTGAGAAATCAATATATTTTAACTTTTTTTTCCCATTCCCAATCTTCATGGCTTCCTTTTTAATTAATTGATTGTTGTAATAACAATTTCCCTTTAATGCCTTGGGGAACAAAATGAATGTTGGTAAATTTTTAATGATGCATTGTTCGATGTCATTTTGTTGCTATACCTTCTATGAGAGCTGAGAGTGATGAGGGTTAGCTTCTGTGAGGGTGCAAGCTAGATTAAGTTTTTTGCAACTTTTGTGAAGGTGGGCAGATGCTATTTTGTGTTTTTTGCAAGGGAAGGTGGTTGGAAATGCAAAAGAAATGTGTCAACTATGATAGTATTTTTCCTATTTTTGTGTAGGAAAGTTGGCGAGAAGATGTTTGATTCAAGTGAGTGGGAAGAGGTGCATGTGGAATAGCCCCTTGGTGATATTGTTTGATTTGTGCTTGGCTATTATATTGCTTTATTTGCAATAAGGTATTGTTGATTGTTTCAAATACTTTTTTTGATTTATGGTTTGTGTTTCCTATGAGTAGTTTTGCATGGACTTGATACTATGATTTTTCTGGGCTTGTGTTTATGGGTTTCGTTATTTGCGTATGTTTGGAGGCTTCGAGAAACAAGGCAGTGTAGAGAAAGTTGGGGGAAAGGGGTTTGTTTGAAATAGCTGGCAAGAGGTGCATATGTAGAAAAAAATGTTTCCCATATTGTTTTGTTGGATTTTCCATAAGGTGTTGTTGATTATAGTTCTATTGCTTAAGCTATATTATTCCATTTTGGAGAAGGTGTTGTTGGAAAGTATGTATTTTTGGTTTATGGCTTTCATTTTTTGGTTATGGTTGGAAAAGAATAAAATAATTAATGTTGTTGATTCTATGTTTGGTTACATTAGGTTGGTTAGTTTATTGCTCATGGTTTGTGGTTATGGTTACAATGGAATAAAATAGTCAATCCATTGGGCATTGTCGACTATAGTTGTGTTGCATAAGCTATATTGTTTCATTTTGGAGAAGGTGTTGTTGAAATGGCTATTTTTTTCCAATTTCTAAGGAGATTTGATTGAGAAAGGAGTGTCTTTTGTGTTTTTTTCTATATGACTATCATGTTTGGCTAATTATCTAATGCTTACCAAGTGTTTTTCCTACTATTTTGTGATCCCTAATGATAGTCACATGTTGGATATGCATGTAATATGCTTCTTGTCTATAATGTTTGTTGTGTATGTTGGGTAGCTAAATCCATAACTCAGTGCTCAACAATGCATTCTTGAAACTACACCAATCTACCCAATTATTTTGGTGAGTTTTAAATGGAAAGTATTATTACCTGTGCAAACTGACACTTGTTTTTTGTGTGCATGCAAATAAAAAAACTCAAGTTCTATAGATTGTGTTTTTTTATCCAAGTGAGAGTTGATTATTGTTCTCTGAATTGGGGTATATTCTTCTGTTTTTGCTTTTATGTTGTATGTTCTTCACCTTTACTCCATATCTATATAATGAAAAGCTACCTATCTTTTTTCCCATATCTCATTTCACAAGTCCATGTGAGATTATAGAAAATGTATAATGTTCAATTCCACTAAAGGGTATGTGCAGGATCATGATGGGCTAAAAAGTGGCAATATGATGGGTATGTGTAGGGTATGTGGCTAATGACTTTTTTTAACTCAAAATTGATGAAACGAAAAAGG
Source organism: Sequoia sempervirens (assembly GCA_007258455.2). Taxonomy (NCBI): domain Eukaryota; kingdom Viridiplantae; phylum Streptophyta; class Pinopsida; order Cupressales; family Cupressaceae; genus Sequoia; species Sequoia sempervirens. The sequence goes on along the minus strand of VDFB02145604.1, from coordinate 17,209 downwards.
GTTTTTAAAGGAGATTCTTAGCTTTCTATCAATATAAATTATGTTTTACTTTGAATTTAATAAATTATTATTATTCATTTTCTATTTGAATCACGACTAAAATCCTGATTGATAGGCTGATTGAAAAACATCTAGCTTTCCATCAATATAAATTATGTTTTACTTTGAATTAAATAAATTATTATTATTCATTTTCTATTTGAATTACGACTAAAATCCTAATTGATAGGCTGATTGAAAAACATCTAACTTTCAAATGGTATCACATTTTTGGTATTTGAAACATGCATCACATTATATGCTTTGTATAATATAGGATTAAAAAAAAAAAAAATGAATTCATGAAGTTTTGACTAAGTTAAGGTGGTCAGACATATGAGTTTTATAAATTTTAAAAGTTGTAATAAAAAAATCATAATTAATTATTTACTTGGAAAAAAATTACAAAAAAATATGCATCACATCGAGACATGAGTCCTCTACCTATATCTAAAATATTATAAAAAATTATTATCATTTTATTATGGTTAGGGTGGTTAGATAGACACTTCTTATTTTTTCCATGAAATTTAAGTACTACTACATTGAAATTTTAAATTTTTACCAAATAGTTATTTTTTTCTTTTTAAATAAACCTAGTAGTTTAGAAACTTAATTCAATTTTCTATAGATTATATTCTTACATATATCTGAAACAATATAGATAACTTATTCAAATTTTTATGTCAAGTTGCCTTACTCTAATTTTTCTATTTTTTTTGCCACTTAAGGGCCTATTTTTTCCATGATGCTTTTGTACATACCTTGAACAGATTCATCTATCGTCGTGACAAATACCCACTACGTTTGACAAAACAATAGAGTCCCAAGTCCAGCCACCTTCACATAGGTTCCACAACTAGTGAATGCACTTACACCTTGATAGAATCTTGCCATCCTTGGTCATAGCTACCTTGAACAACAACAAAGAGTCTTAGAATGACTCAGAACAATACATTACTAGTAACTCCAACAACACAACAAATTAGCTATTTTCAAGCCATTCGTAGCAAATTGAAGCCATAAATAGAATAATATAGCCAGTTGTTAGTGACATGCAAAAACCCACAAAAGTATAGTCTTTCCAACAACAATCGACACAATGAAAGAATATTTTTCCCAAGTATAACCTAGATTAGATGCACCTTTCTAGATTCACCAAAAACACAACCTCAATTAGGTGTTGTGCACCTTCTACAAAGGTGGGTGTAGGTTATTTTATGTTTTTAGCAAGGGAGGGTGGTTTGAAATCCAAAAGAACTATCTCACTTGTGATAATATTTTGCCTATTTTTGTGCAAGCAAGTTGGTGAGAAGATGTCTATTTGAAACAAGCAGTAAGAGCTGCATGTGGAAGAAACCCTCAGCAATATTGTTTGGTTTGTGGTTGGTGATTATATTACTTGATTTTCCATAAGGTACTCTTGATTGTTCTTAATACCTTGTCTGATTTATAGTTTGTGTTTTTTGTTTGTAGTTTTGCATGGATTCCATATTGTTATTTTTTTGTGGATTTGTGTTTATGGTTTCCGTTGAAAGTACACCACATAAATATCACAAACCACACCTTTTGGAACCATCAATACATGAAAAAAAATACAAGATAACCTTCAACAACCTTCACAAAAATTGCATGGAATTCAACGCACTTGCAGCTTCACAAAATATTTCCCTCCATGCTTGTACCCATCTTCAACAACATAAACCTCAAAATGACACCAAACAATATAGTACCGATAACTGCACAAGTGTTTGTTTTTTTTTTCAATGACTTTAGAACAAATGTTGCTTGCACTATTACCACTACATAGGAACAATACAACAATCAATGCTAGTTACATTTTGTTGGCCTCCCCTACACTTATGTAATTTCATCAGATTCCTCTATCATTGTGGAAAATTCCTACCACCTTTGACATGGCTATGGAGTCCCAAGTCTAGCAACTTAAACCAAGAGGGTTGAAGAAAATCTAGGCCAAACTATAACTAACTAACATCTATATATATCTACACACACATGTATTTATATATATATATATAAAATCATTTTTACACACATATACATATATGTACACATATACATATATAGATATATACACATATATACAGATACACACACACACATATATATACACATATATACACATACACATATATACACATATAGATATGTACATATATATCTGTATGTATATATATATACGCATGTTTATATATATACATACAAACAATCGACACAACGAAACAATATTTCTTTCAAGAATAACCTAGATGAGATGCACCTCTACCCACTTCCTTCAATAACACCCCTTCCTCCTTACTTCCTCTTTCCTCCATTCTTTCTCAATAACTTTCCAAACAAGACCACAGAATTATCACAACCCTCACCATTTGTAAAAATCAATGTATACAACAAAATAGAAGATAACTTTCAACCACCTTCACAGAAATTGTACAACTATTCGACACACTTACACCTTCACAAAAACATTCCCTCCGCAATCACTACTACCTTCAACAATAACAAAAAACTTCACTGATGTAGGAGCATCCAGCGGTGTAAGGGCAATCTTGCATCATCCAAAAATAGTTAAATTTCAAGTATCTTGATTTTTAGATGTTTTTACATTTTTGGATACCCTTTTCGTCATAATGAAATTCTCAATTTACGGTTTTTATTTTCTATTCCTGGGTTGAAAGATATTGCAATTTTAGTTTCCCAAATTTTCACCTGAAAGTCTTTCACGTTGGATTTGAGGCACTTAGAGCTCTTGGAATGGCCCTAAAACTTTCCAAAATTAGTGTAGTACTTTTCAAGTGCGTTGTTGACTTCGAGAAATTTCCAACGGTTCAAACGGTTCGCGAATCAGAGCCCCGGATCAAAAGTTATGGCCCCAGGAAGTTGGCACACTTTCTAGAAGATACAATTGCAAATGCTCTTTTGAAATTTGAACTTCATGTTGTAAATTTTCGGTGCCAAACTACCTAAACTCAAATTTGAATGTTTTTTTGGCTCCAAACTAATGAGGAGCTCTATTTATGGGCAGGTTTCTAATTTTTTGGGTAACTTTTTGGGAACAAGCTCGCATACTACGAAAGGGTTATTCTGTAGCTGTCTATAACTTGCATGTGTTGTAGAACTTGGAGATTTGAGATCCTCTACATGTAAGAAGCTCCATTTTCTGAATAATAAAATTATTCTCTTGTTTGTGGGTTATTTTTTGTGCCTCGGGCTGTGCCTTCATCAAGTGGTATTAGAGCAGGTTTTCTTGAGCGTGTGGACAGATTGTCAATCGTGAGGCAGTTCACACCAGGACCGTGGTTGTGGGTCAAGGTCAAGAAAGATGCCTCCAAGAGTGATGCCTGGTAGGCATGATGGTGCCAGAGGTGGTCGAGGTAGCAGAGATGCTAGAGGAAGAGATGCACTAGCAGCCCTCTAGAGACAGATTGATGCGTTACGAGAGTAGTTGAGAAGAGGGTTAAACTCGAGGGAGGAAAGTGATGATGAAGGAGAGGAAGAAGGTTCAGATGTAGAAGAGGAAGAAAAATTAATTGATCAAAACCAAATGTGGCTAATAAGGGCCATTTCAAAGATCAGGAAAAGACCCAGAGCAGAAGTCCCCAGTTATTCTGGAAGTTTGAACCCGGAAGAGTTGATCGATTGGATCAACGAGCTAGAATAATATTTTGAGTATGAGGAAATAGAGGACCCGGATCGGGTTAAGTTTGCGAAAATGAAGCTGAAGGGCCATGCCAATATTTGGTGGAAAGAGGTCCAGTTGGAAAGAAATCAAAGAGGAAAAGTCAAGATCACTAGATGGAATCACATGGTAGAGAAACTGAAGAAGCAGTTCATACCAGTGGACTACAAGCTAGATCTATTGAAGAAATTGCAAGGGTTGAAGCAAGGAAGCAGATCTGTGAAAGAATATACTGAAGATTTTCACAAGATAATCATCAGAACGGGTCACACAGAGGCCAATAAGGAGAAGGTAGCCCGATATCTTAATGGGTTATGACTGAGCATTCAAGGGGAGTTAAGCCTAGTCAGAATGACCACCATTGAGGATGTGTATCAGTTTGCTTTGAAGGTGGAAGAGAAGCTGAACAAAATATTTGATGACAACAAAAAGGACACGGAGGAATCAGCGGAAGGGGTGATGGAGAGACCTTTAGGAGAGCGAGCTGATGATGAAAAGTGAAGATGTGGGTACCAGCCGAAGCCAAAGGAATGACAACTACTACCGCCCTCGTGATCAAAATAGTGGTGATCAAAGAGGTAGAGGATGAGGGAGATATGGACAAGGATCTGGAAGAGGTGGTTTCAGAGGAACGTGTTTCCAGTGTGGTGAAGAAGGGCATCGAGCCTATGAATATCCACAACACCAAGGAAAGGCAGACAAAAGGCCATAAGGTCATAGAAGGGTTGCGCATGCAGATGAGGAGGCCCAATCTGAACATTCAGATGATGCTGAAAGGGGAGAAGCCCTAGTGATTAGAAGAGCCCTAGTGGTGAGAAAAGACAAAATAGAGGGAAGAATCTGTTTCGCACAAAATTTTGAAGTGTGAAGGAAAATGTGATGTCATTATTAGCAATTAGGAGCATTGGTAATTTGGTGTTAGAGATGGTCACAAAATTGGAAGGTGAGAGGAAAGGCTTTTAGCATCCATTGCGAATTTTTTGAGTCACGGAAAGACCACAGTTTGGTCAATGAGCAGTGCCTAGTAAAGTTCAAGATCAAGAGCTACCATGATGAGGTACTCTGTGATATCATCCCCATGGATGCATGTCACATGTTGTTGGGGAGGCCGTGGCAGTTCGATAGGCAGGCTATACATGATGACCATGCAAACACTTATTCCTTGACAAAGGATGGGGTTCGTCACAAGTTGAAACCCCTGAAGGAGACCGAAGAAAAGGTATGCAGTAGTGCTAGAATTTGTTATGTAGATGGAAGAAATTTTTTAGAAGGTATGAAGCATGAGCATGTGTGTTATGCATTGATTCCTAGAGTGAGTAAGGAGGATAGTGAGAAGGTTCCAGAAGAAGTTTCTGGGATGTTGGATGAGTTTCGGGATATTGTTTCTGATAATGTACCTGAGGGTTTACCGCTAATAAGGAAGATCAGTCATCTGATTGACTTGATTCCTAGAGCCGATTTATAAATGGGTATCATGGGAATGACTCTAGCGGAAAATGAGGAGTCGAAACGGACAAGTTCAAAGTTGTTGAGAAAGGATTTGATACGGGAGAGTTTGAGTCCATATGCAGTACCTACAGTACTAGCACCAAAGAAGGATGGGGAGTGGAGGATGTGTACAGATTCCTGAGCCATAAACAAGATAATAATCAAGTCTAGATTTCTCCTGCCAAGGATGGATGACTGATGGACTATTTGAGGTGGAGCTGATCTTCCTGAATTAATCGAAAATGGATATCACAAATCCAGTTCAAGGGAGATGAATGGGCTGCCTTCAAGACCAAAGAGGGCACATGCGAGTGGTTAGTCATGCCTTTTTGGGCTAACCAATGTCTGAAACGCACATTCATGCGGCTCATGAGCGAGGTACTAAAGAATTTAAGGAAGTTTTGTTATTGTGTATTTAGATGATATTTTGATCTTCCGTAAGATGTTAGATGAACATCAGTGCATGGAGAGCCTTTGATTAAGAGGAAAACGTGAACAATCTAAAGTACAATTTGTGAAGAGGGAGTTCTGCTTGGGTTTGTTGTCTCGTGAGAGGAAGGTCTCAAGATGGACCTAGAGAAGGTGAAGGCTATTCTGAATGGCCTACCCAAGAACTCTTGAGGTGAGATCTTTCCATGGTTTGACTAGTTTTATAGAAAGTTCATTAGAAGCTTCAATAGTGTTATGGACCCCAGGCGAAATAATGAGAGGATAGAAAAGAATTCAAGTGGAGCAGGCAGCAAAAGTTTTGACTGTTGAGCGGAAGGTAGCCAGGCGACCTATTCTAGCCCACTTCAATTTCAACAAAGGTATTTCGGTGGATTATGATGCCGATGGTTGTGCCATTGGGCGATGTTGAGCCAAGAAAGAGTGGCCCATTGCCTATTTTAGTGAAAAGTTAAATGATGCCAAAAGAAAGTATTCTATATATGATCAGGAATTTTATGCAATAGTTCAAGCATTAAAGAAATGGAGACATTATTTGTTATCGAAGGAATTTATTCTATATCTTTTGATCGCGCCGAGGCCTGTAGTACCTAAATAGTGGGGAAATTCGTGGAGGCATATGAAATGGGTGGGGTTTTTATGATTAACTTTTGTTTTGGAAACATAGGAGTGGGAAGTCAAATAGAAGGTTGCAGATGCCTTAATGAGAGGCATACATTGATGACAAAGATGCTGTACATAGATTAGGAAGTGGTTGGGTTCAATGAACTCAAGACCTTTATGTCTGAAAGATCCCCGATTGCGAGAGGCTTGAAGGTTGCAAGGAACTTTGTGCAGTGGATAGGACAAGGTATTAGATTTTACAATCTGGTGTGTATTTAAGGGAAGTCAATTATATATCTGAGGATTCCATGAGGAGAGAACACGATAAGGAGGAGAAGCCACCGGTGGAAGAATGGCGGGACATTTTGGTCGAGGATAAGACCATTGCCATTATCGGTGACATTATTGGCCTTAGTTGTCATAGGATGTAGAAAAGTTTGTACAAAGTTGCCGGAGGTACTTATCGGGATGGCACAAAGGGGTGAGCGGGTAAGCTTATCAGCTGCCACCTTCGGAGGGCCATGGGAGGATATAAGTATGGACTTTGTTGGTTTTCCAAGGACTGTGAGAATGATTCGATCTTTGTGAGTGGTTGATAAGTTTGAAGATGACGCATTTCATTCCATGTCGGAAGACATTATAAGTCCACATTGACTGAAATTTCTTCAAAGAGGTGGGCAGGCTATAGTACCTTGAAGTATTATTTGAATCGTGACACACCCAAATTTGTGGGGTACTTTTGGAGGACATGGAATAAAATGAAAACCCAGTTGAGTTTAGTTCTACCCTTAAAATAGATGGCGGAATAAAGGTTGTTAATAGGAGTTTGGGTAACCTCTTGAGATGTTTGGTAGGAGGTAAACCCAAGGGATGGGACTTGATCTTACCCCAAGCAGAATTTTCTTACAACAAATATGTCAACAGAAGCATTGGTAGATCACCATTCCAGATTGTGTATGGAGGTAGCCCCAGAACAGCTTCAGAATTGAGGAAGATAGACCAAGAGAAGAAAATAAGTGTTGAAGCCAAATATTTTGCAGAACACATCAAGGATATACATGAGAAGGTAAGAGAACATATTAACAAGATGAATATGCAGTATAAGACTAAGGCAGATTAGAAGAGGAGGTATAAGGAGTTTCAAATTGGTGATGAACTGATGGTCCACTTGAGGAAAGAAAGGTTTCCAGTGTGAACATATAACGAATTGAAGATGAAGAAGTTTGGTCCCTATAAAATTTTGAAGAGGCATGATTTAGGGAATGCATATGAGGTTGAGTTGCCAGATGGATTCAACATTTCCCCTGTGTTCAACATTTCAGATTTGATAGAGTATCATGAAGGTGGCGTAAAGGAAGTACCAATGATGGAATAGTGTGAGATTCCAGCACCTACTTCAGAAAAGGAGGAGATTGAGGAAATCTTGGATAGTCATGTGGAAGGAGTACCAGAAATAGGCAGTATGAAGAATATCTGGTGAAATGGAGAGGAAGGCCTCTGGAAGATTCATCCTGGATATCTAAGGTAGTGGTTGACCAGTTGGGTTTTCCTCAACCATATAAGATGTGATGGGGTCACTTCTCAAATTACCCTGGGTGTCTGATGTAGGAGCATCTAGTGGTGTAAGGGCAATCTTGCATCACCCAAAAATAGTTAAATTTCAATTTTCTCGATTTTTAGATGTTTTTACATTTTTGGATACCCTTTTCATCATAATGAAATTCCCAATTTATGGTTTTTATTTTTTATTCATGGGTTGAAAGATATTACAGTTTTAGTTTCCCAGATTTGCCCTTGAAAGTATTTTGTGTTGGATTTGAGGCACTTAGAGCTCCCGAAATGGCCCCAAAACTTGCCAAAATTGGCGTAGTGGATTTCAAGTGCATTCTTGACCTCGAGACCTTTCCAACGGTTCAAACAGTTCGCGAATCGGAGCCCCGGATCAAAAGTTATGGCCCCAGGAAGTTGGCACACTTTTTAGAAGATACAATTGCAAATGCTCTTTTGAAATTTTAACTTCATGTTGTAAATTTTTGGTGCCAAACTGCCTAAACTCAAATTTGAATGTTGTTTTGGCTCCAAATTAATGAGGAGCTCTATTTATGGGTGGGTTTCTAATTTTTTGGGTAACTTTTTGGGGACAAGCTCACATATTGCGAAAGGGTTATTCTGTAGCTTTTTGTAGCTTGCATGTGTTGTAGAACTTGGGGATTTGAGATCCTCTGCATGTAAGAAGCTCCATTTTCTGAATAATAAAATTATTCTCTTGTTTGTGGGTTATTTTCTGTGTCTCGGGTTGCGCCCTCATCACTCACAATGACACCAAAGAATACGTTATCAATAAATGGACAGACATTTGTTTTATTTTCCAAGGACTTTAAAATAGATGTTACTTGCACATCACCACTACATGGAAACCATAGAGCAATATATATATATATATATAAATCAATTTTGCATACACATATACACATATACATATATATATAGAGACACACACATGCACATACATATATATATGTATGTATATATATATGTATGTATGTATGTGCATGTGTATGTGTATATATATATATATACATACATACATTTATATATATGTATATATGCATGCATATATATAGACATATACGTATATACATATATATATACATTTGGTGGCTATGTTTGTCATAGAATTTAATTGTAGAGGATATGGAGTTTTATCAATTATTATTCTATAGCTCGGCCTATATTGTGGCTTTTTGCATGTGGGTGACTATAGAAAGCAATGTTGTTTGATTTATCACTTTCATTTTCTGTTTTGGTTGGAACACAATAAAATAATTAAAGTTGATTATTTGTTTGATTACAGTAGGTATCATTGATTACTATTCTTTTCCTTAGGCTATACATGGTATATTTGAATATCAATATATATGTAACATTAGAATTCTTAACATTATGGAGTTTTCATTGATTCTTATTGTATAGCTCGAACTATATTGTGCCATTTTACATGTAGCTATGTATTGAAAGCACTGTTGTTTGATTCATGGCTTTCATTTTTTGGCTATGGTTGGAACAGAGTAAAATAATTATATATATCTATGCATATATACATATATTTATATATATTTCAATTTCTAGTGGGTCTCTCTCTATGGTTGTATACATATATACACATATATGTCTATATATACATATATAGATACACATATATATATACATATATATTCTTGTACAGTTTGTGTTTGATATTTGTGCTTGGTGGCTATGTTTGCAATGAGATAAAATTGTAGATCCTATGGAGTTCTTGTCAATTGTTATTGCATAGCCCAGGCTATATTGTAGCTTACTCCTTGTAGGCGGCTGCTAAAAGCACTATTGTTTCATTTATGCCTTTCATTTTCTACTTATGGTTGTAACAAAATAGAAAAAATATATTTCAACTTCCAGTGGGTTTCTCTTTATGGCTATATACATATATACATCTATATGTCTATATATATATACATATATATTATTGTGTGATTTGTGCTTGATATTTGTGCTTTGTGGATATGTTTGCAATGAGATAAAATTGTAGAGGCTATGGAGTTCTTGTCAATTCATATTGCATAGTTGAGGCTATATTGTGGCTTACTCCTTGTGGGTGGCCGGTGAGAGCACTGTTGTTTCACTTATTCCTTTCATTTTCTGCTTATGGTTGTAACAAAATAAAACAATTAGTGTTATTAATTTTATGTTTGGTTACATTAGGTTTTATTGATTATTGTTCTCCCCTTAGGCTACATAGGATATATTTTAATATCAATATGTATGTAAGATTAAAATTGTTAAGGTTATGGAGTTTTGGTCAATTCTTATATTTCTACATCTAGGTGGCTACTAAAACCATTGTTGTTTGATTAATTAATTTCATTTTCTCTTATGGATATCAATATATATATATATATATATATATATATATATATATATATATATATATATATATATATATATATATATATATGCAAGATTAAAATTTTTAAGCTTATGGAGTTTTGGCCAATTCTTATATTTCTACATCTAGGTGACTATTGAAACCATTGTTTTATTCATCCCTTTCACTTTCTGCTTATGGATGGAATAAAGTAGAGTAATTATATATATGTGTACATATATTCATATATTTATATATATTTCAATATTCCATTGGTTTCTGTCCATCTAGCCTACCATTGCAACCAATATTGATTTATTTAGGGTTTGCGTTCTGCTGGTATTGTTTTGCATAAGGCATTATTCACAATTGTTGTTTGCGTTAGGCTAACGTTATTTGATTTATTCATTTCATTATCTCACTATGGTTGGAATAGAATAAAATAATTAATACTGATCATGCTATGTTTAGTTACATTAGGTATTATTGATTGTTGTTCCCTACCTTAGGTTGTACTTGTGTCAACTTTGATAGGAATTTCTGTTACACTTAGCATGTTTCCCTCATTTTTTGGTGCCGAGGTAGACTTGGCAGATGGGCTATAGTTTGGTTGAGATTTTTGTTAGCCCTATCAGTATATATATATATACATATACACATTTGTATATATATACACATTTATATACATACATACATACACATACAGATATATATATACACACATACAGATATATAGACACATGTACACACATATATATACACACATATATAGATAGATATATATATACATATAGATATATGTATACACATTTATATACATATATACATATACATACAAATATATATATACACATATATACAAATATAGTGCAAAGAGCTTATAAGTTTGGTCAAAATATATATATATATATATACACACACACACACACATTTACAGATATAATGGTAGATAGCTTATAAGTTTTCTTAGAATTTCACTCAGTCTCCCAATTTTTTGGCCTTCCAATTCTCATGAAAAAGGTGGTGGAGGCAGCTTTTGGTTGCTTTATGAAATGTCGTGTGGATAGAGAAGGCTATGGAAATTAAACACTAGTTCGCATCAACATTAATTGATGTATGCTTTGCATGTATTGGTGAGGGTCCTAATAAGGCCAATGATAAATGGAGGTCATAAATGTAACACTTTAGCCTAATGCAAACAACAACAATGAACAGTCCCTTGTGCAAAACAACATGGAGTACATAACATTAACTATTTTACTACATTCCAACCATCGCCACAAAAAAAATGACGTGAATGAAACAATATTGTTATCCACACTCACCTAGATGTTCAAACTCACAAAACACTAAAAAATGACAAGTACCAAAGGCATAGACAAACATACCTACAAAAGCTTAACCATAAATCAAACAATATCATTGCAAACTAAGTATCACTATCTACACCTACTCATATATATAGTTGTAAATATGTCTCTATTTTCATATGCATATACATAAATACACATGCATGCAATTGACATTTCCCTATCCTATACAACTTCCTCGTACATATGTGTGTAGGTATTCGGTAGCCTCTTGGATATCTATGCATATATGCATATACAATTCAAAATTTACAACTATTTGTGACTTATTCTAAACAAAAACAAAAACAAAGCTTCTAATAGTGCCTCACATACAAAACCCACAAAACAAAAATATCTCCCAGTAACATACCAACTCAAAACCTTTACCACAAAAACACCAACCCTACATGAATCAATATTGTTTTCAATCATAACCCAGATGGCGTAATTCACCAAAAACACAACACATTAACTATTTTCCAGCCATTCACACAAGACCCTTATTGTCTTGAGTTTTATTTTATAGTTTACATGTACACATTGCTATCCTTCTCAAATAGCATTTACAAAAAAAATCAAATCTTTTAGGGAAAACCCACAAAACACAAGAGATCTCTATTTCAACATTCACCAAAAACACAAGAAATTAACTATTTTCCAATAATTCACACAAAACCAAAGCCATAAATGGAACAATATAAACAAGAGTCACCAACATGCCAAAACTCATAAAACTATACAGTCTTTCCAACAACAATCAACTCAACAAAACAATATTTCTTTCAATAATAACCCAGATGAGATGCACCTCTACTCGCTTCCTTCAATAATGCCCCTTCTCGCTTGCTTCCTCTTTCAGGCTCCATTCTTTCTCAACAACCTGGAAAACAAGACCACATAATTATCACAACCCTCACCATTTGCAACCATTGACACATGCAGCAAAACAGAAGATAACCTTCAACCACCTTCATAGAAATTGCATAGTCATTCGATGCGCTTGCACCTTCACAGAAACTTTCCCTTCACACTCACTGCTACATTCAACAATAAGAAAAACCCTCACAATGACACCAAATAATATGTTATCGATAACTAGACAGACCAAAGAATTATCACAAACCTCACTATTTACAACCATCGACACATGCAACAAAACAGAAGATAACCTTCAACCACCTTCACAAAAATTGCACAGTTGTTTGACACACTTGCATCATTGTAGAAAATTTCCCTCCACACTCACTACTACCTTCAACAATAACAAAAACCCTCACAATGACACCAAATAATAAGTTATCAATTACTGGATAGACATTCATTTTGTTTTCCAAGGACTTTAAAACAGATGGTATTTTCATCGTCACCACTACATGGAAACCATACAACAATCAATGCTAATCACTTTTTTTTGGCCTCCTCTACACTTTAGTCATTTCATCAGACTCCTCTATCCTCACACCAAATTCCCACCACTTTTTACACAACAACAAAGACCCAAGTCTGGCACCTTAAACTGGCAAGGTTGACAAAAAACCTGACCACAATATAACCCATCCCCCAAGTTTTCCTTAGTGCTAGAGAAGCTAGAAAATGACGAGGCTGACAAAAATTCTAGGCAAAGTTGACACAAATAGCCTATCAGCTAATGAGTGAAAGAAAACTCAATACATAATATTTTTACCGAAGATAATTCTTTAGGCTAGAAACCATATAATAATGAACATCTCTTACTTTTTCCTTAGGCATGTGTATATATAAATAGGCACATCAAAAATAGTTTTACACATTACATGAACATAAGTGCTTTAAAATATAGGAAAAATAGAAAAAAATCTAGAATAACATCCAAAAAAATTGCTAGGAGTTAGTTCCATCTTGAATATTAAATATGAAAAGTATACAACATTTATCTAACATTCTTTATAATATTGTGCTTTAATTAAACATCATTCAAATAAATAATCAAACAAAATAATAATTTAACACATATATACACTAAAAATATTAAGTATTTAGACTAAAATTAACCTATCATATTAAAGTAGTAAAGCCATAATTTTTTTCATTATTATAGTTTACAATGTTGAATAGTATTTAATTGATTGTTCAATTTATTTTTTATTGCAGATTCCATGTTTATTGATGTAGAAATTTATTGTAGCCCTCACTTAGATTTTAACTTCTATCATTCATAATTGCTCTAAACATGTTCTAAGTATCATATAAAGTGGTTATGGAAAAAATATTATCATTATCGTCCATTCCACCAGAAGGATGGCCTAGATCATGTTAAGCAATATACTAGAGACATAAACCATAATAAAACCAAAAGAAAAGAAAAAAGAGGAATATTAGTGCTAACAATTCTTTCCTTAAGAGTCTTTTAAACTATTATCTCTTATCCTAGAAAATCTCTAGGAATATTTCAGCTTTAATGATAATTTTTAGTTTTCCATAAAGCATGACAAATACTAACGTGTCTAATATTGCAACTATTGATAATTCCTTAGATGTTGAAGGGGAAATTCTATTGAAATTTGTGGAATATTATTATTTTACTGATTAGAACATAGGACTATCACACAATTGAGAAATATGAGAAAGACATATAATGGTGAATGCAAGTCATAAAAAATAAAAAATATAGTACAAACAAGTGCACATAACTAGTTAGTATTTGTGTTCCCTACTTGATACCATATGTAGTAGATGAGCTCAAGTTGTAGTGAACTTGCAAGAAAATATTTGTTTAATACATAGAAATATTATAGAAATGAGTGAAACAAAAATCCTTGATTTTCTTCATGATGACACTTCAAATGGAAACCTCCAATAGAGAACATGCTCAAATTACAAATATTTTAAGATGTCTTTTAATTAAGAAGTAATTGCAATATATAGAGTTTTATCGAAGGAAACTAGTACCATCTTATGCATGTGGGATAATTATTTAATTTAACAACTAGTGGATGACTTCAATGTAGATAAATCCCTTTATCATAGCTACCTAAGGGTAACTTACAAAGCATATGTACTTCAGACATGCAAAATTAACATTATGCATTTGGATCGGATTCACCAAATTAGGTCCCACATTGGTCCCTCTTCAACACTTAGCATTTTGAAAATCTATAAAATAGGGCCTTCATTCTCATTCATGGATCCACAATTTTATGCAAGGTTACTCTCTTCATTTGAGATTTGATCTTGTTCATCATCACTCCACCATCTCCATTTGCATTTTATCATTTTAGCTTTGATCAAGGGTTGGGAAAGGGTCACTATCACATGTGACACCAATCCAACATGGAATAGGTGATTATCATGCTTTTGAAATGTCTTTTTGATGTTGTTTTTGTTACTTGTGTCATTTCTTTAGCATAGGTATTTTATTCCATGGAGGTATTTGCGGATTTGTGTGTTTAGACTAACCTTTCTAATGAGTATTTGAAGTTGGTCTTACATGCAGATTTAGGGTACTTCATCTGGCTAGAAGGAGGGCAGTTTGCTATCAAAATTTTCTCCATAATGTTTTAAATAGTTTGATATTAGACATCTATATCATCTAATTGATAGGAAATACTTATCTTTCTTGTTACAACACCCATATTTACAGTCTATCATTGGTATGTCATATCTATGTTCTAACATTATTCTAAAATGCATCAAACTTAGAAGGGTATCCTGATGTAATCTGTTACTGCCTTCTATGCGTATCTTGCCATGGTCTGCGCTAGTTGCAAACTTTTCTAAAGGTGTTCCCTCTTTGGCTAGTAATATATTCTTCCATTACCAAAAGTGCTTTCCAAACAAGGCGTATATGATATTATTTCTAGTTTGTGATTTCCCTTGATGCTCCATCAGTATCAATAGTCGCCATATCCTCATAACATACCACTGCTTCTGCATCTTATGGACCTCGTTTCTCTCCCAAATCAGGCCCCATTTTCAAAAGAATGGGATGTGCGCCCGACAGATATCTAAGCTCAGATTTGAATAACCTTTTGGGTAACTTGCATTTTGTTCCATCTAGTTGTCTCTAGCTGCTTTTAGCTAGACATTCTTTCGGCGTGTGTCCAGACATCAAACCTTTAATCCACTTGAGAAAGCTTAACTGTAACGTTAATAGCTTGTTAATGGCAGGGAAAGAAATATGATTTGAAGAGAGTAAATGCTACCTGGCCAAACATCACATCCAACGATGATACCATCTTCTAAGAGGGCACGGCATAAATATCATCCTATTGCATAGGATGCTCTTATGTCTATGAATCATATCTCATTAATTCTGCATTGACTTTCGGGACTGTGAGTTTTTGCAGGACATATCCTCTTTTATGTGTTTCTAAGAGATCTCTCTTTGTATGTCAATTTCTTTTGCATATAAGTTTCTCAGCTGAATTTTATCTTCTTAGACATCAATGTCTTAGCCATGACTCATCCTTGCCCGTTCTTTTAATCATCTCCTCCCCAATAGTTGGATTTTCTTTATGAAGAAGAAATTTGATACCTTGTTAATTCCTTTAGCTTTCCGTATGGCTGGCGTCTGAATTTGTGGTTATGGCAGTCAAGTATTGGATGCAGGCCAAGCCTTCTAGAGGTGGTCTTATTGTTTAGTGTAGCGCAATTCTTATACCCAGTTGAAGCGTAACTTGCTATGATGGCTACCATGATATCTCGTTTCGAGGTTTTGTTTGAATAATTCATAAGCCCGCCCAATACACCCATATTTTCAGTGCACTTAATATGTACGTGATAGCATAGTGAAGAAACGCCGTGTAGAAACATTGTTCTTACTGGCATACTTAAATTTTCTTTGCAATCATTGGGCATAGCTGTACACCTATCGATTGCATACGCCTCTTGAAGAGGCAAGGAGGCTTAGTGACATTAAATACGCCTCTTCAAGAGGCAGCAATTATTTGGTGGGCCACTACAATACAGAGAGACTTGAGAGAGACTTGTGAGATCCAGATTGTCTATATTTTAGGATGACTGAGTAAATTCTGAGGTTATGCCTTTTCACAAATATCTATGCTGCAAGTTGTGATTGATTCTCATTAATATTATGGTTCTTATCATTAATGCTTGACTGTGTAGAGTGGATTGTCCTATCAAATTCACACGTGTATCTTTGCTTCAAAGATTTAGCGGCTACCTTCCTTTATCATTTCATGTGATTCAAAGGACAAAATCTTCCCAAATACCTGCCACGTACATTTATTTACTGATGGAAATTTGTGATAGTGTAGCTTTCTTCTTGAAAATCAATTAATGCAATTAGCCACATTGCATGTATAACCAAATTCAAGAATAAGGGTGCTTTCCAATAAAATAAAATAAAATAAAAAATTTCTCATCATTGCTGATATTTTATTGATTTTACAGGTTGAAACAAATAAACAAAGTTGTTTGACTTCTATAAAGGATTGTGAAATATGATATCATGTGTCGTTTTGGAGAGATGTTTTAAAATTCTGAAAACAAGTATCCTTAATCAAAGTGTGTGTGGATTAACATTTGTTATTGGGTTAATTCCTTATCAATTTTGTTAAAATGGTTTCATCAAATGGTTAAACACTTCTTGTGTATACTTTTATCACTTATTATAGAAAGTTGCCTAAACTCTTGTTTGTAAATTTTCTATAGGTACAAGCGAACAATGAAGGCAAA